>CM066974.1:3410314-3459850 GCA_033971965.1 Cucurbita ficifolia
AAGACCGGATTGTCCTCTCCTCAAATCATCTAAGAAATCTAAGAAGAAAGCAATGAAGGCTACATGGGATGATAGTGATGATAGTGATGAAAGTGCTAGTGGGAGTGAGGAAGAAGTAGCAAATTTTTGCTTCATGGCTCATAGTGACAAAGAGGATGAACAACAAGATGAGGTAATTCTTGAATCTCTTTCTTATGATGAATTAAGAAAATGAATCAAATAATTTGCAAGAACTTAGTAGGGCTAAAGAGTCTATTAGAAGGTTAACAATAGGTGCTAAAAAATTAGATAAAATACTTGAAGGAGTTAAGTCTTATGGTGATAAAAGAGGATTAGGCTATATTGATGAATGTTCTACAACTTCAAGTTCTAAAACAATATTTGTTAAAGCATCCTCTATCATGTCTAAGTCTAACTCATGTAAATTTATATCTAAGTATGATAAATCTAGATTTGTGCCCATATGTCATTATTGTGGTGTTGAAGGTCATATTAGACCTAAGTGTTTTTAAATTGAAAAATTCTCAAAATATTCATTCAAGAAGAAATTTTTCTCAAAACATAAAATTTAACCATGTTTTAAAAAATAATTTTTCCAATGAAAATAGAATACATAAATTTAGTCCAAGAAACAAATTCTTGCATAATGTTGTTTGTTTCTCATGTGGTAAACTAGGACATAAAAATTATTCTTGTTACTTATCCAAATATAATGTCTTTAATATGAATGCAAATATGAAATGGATTTCTAAATTTGTGAAGACTAACTTTCTAGGACCCAAACAAGTATGGGTACCAAAAGGTCAATTTTGAACATCTTTGTTTTTAGGTTTGGTTGAAAGCCTCCAAGAAAAATAAGTGGTACTTGGATAGTGGTTGCTCAAGACACATGACGGGAAATCAATCCAAGTTTGTGAATCTTTCCAAGAAGGATGGTGGCTTAGTAACCTTTGGTGATAACAAGAAGGGTAAAATAATCGGTAAGGGTACTATAGGTAATGACTCTGGTACTCTCATCGAAAATGTATTGTTAGTTGATGGTTTAAAGCATGACTTACTTAGCATTAGTCAATTATGTGATAAAGGTTTTAGAGTTGTATTTGATAAGAATAATTGCATAATTGAAAATGCTAGTGATAGGAAAGTCTTGTTTGTAGGAAATAGAGATGATAATGTGTACACTATTGATGTAAATGATTGTCCTACAAATGATAAATGTCTTTCGGTTTTGCTTGATAACTCTTGGCTATGGCATAGAAGACTACGACATGCTAGTATGCACTTGATTTCAAATATTTCAAAAAATTCATTAGTTAGAGGTCTTCCTAAGTTTAAATTTGAAAAAGATAAAATTTGTGATGCTTGTCAAATGGATAAGAAACCAAGTCCTCTTTCAAGTCTAAAAATGTGATTTCTACTACTAGACCTCTTCAACTATTACATATGGACTTATTTGGCCCTTCTAAAATAGCTAGCTATGGAGGAAATTATTATACTTTTGTGATAGTTGATGATTTTTCAAGATTTACTTGCCGTTTGATGATAAAACAATGTTTTGAAAAGATTTACTAGTTTTGTAAAAAGAGTTCAAAATGAAAAAGGTTTTTTAATTACTAAAATTAGGAGTGATCATGGAGGAGAATTTGATAGTGTTGCCTTTGAAAATTTTTGTGAAGGTAATGGTTTTTCTCATGATTTCTCCTCTCCAAGGACTCCTCAACAAAACGGTGTGGTTGAAAGGAAAAATCGTACTTTGCAAGAATTTGCTAGATCAATGTTAAATGAGTATGATTTACCTAAATATTTTTGAGCGGAAGCCGTTAATACCGCTTGTTATATTTTAAATAGAGTTTTAATAAGACCTTCCTTACATAAAACTCCCTATGAACTTTGGCATAACAAAATTCCAAATATTGGGTATTTCAAAGTTTTCGGTTGCAAATGTTTTATTTTGAACAACAAAGAAAAGCTTGGAAAATTTGATTCTAAGACGGATGTGGGTATTTTTCTTGGTTATTCATCTACTAGTAAAGCTTATAGAGTTTTCAACAAGAGAACTTTAGTTATTGAGGAATCTATGCATGTGGTATTTGATGAATCTTGCAATAATATTTCTAATGAGTCTATTTGTAGTGATGATTTAGAAAGAAATTTTGGAGATTTACTTGTTAGTGACAAAGGCAAAGAAATTGTTTCAAGTAAAGAAGAAGTGAGCTTAAAGGAAGAAGGTTCTTCATCAATGCCAAAAGAATGGAGGTATGCCTTATCTCATCCCAAGGACTTGATTCTTGGTGATCTCGAACAAGGTGTGAAAACTCGTTCTTCTATTAATTTATTTAATAATCTTGCATTTGTTTCTCAAATTGAACCAAAAAGTCTTAAGGATGCCGAAAATGATGAGTTTTGGATTTTAGCTATGCAAGAAGAACTAAATCAATTTGAAAGGAACAAAGTTTGGGAATTAGTCCATAGGCCCTCAAATTCTTCTATTATTGGAACCAAATGGGTTTTTAGAAATAAAATGGATGAAAATGGAAATATTATTAGAAATAAAGCTAGGCTTGTAGCTCAAGGTTATTGTCAAGAGGAAGGCATAGATTATGAAGAAACTTTTGCATCCGTTGCTAGATTAGAAGCTATTAGAATGTTACTTGCTTTTGCTTCTTACAAAAATTTTGTATTGTATCAAATGGAGGTGAAAAATGCATTTTTGAATGGTTATATTATGGAGGAAGTTTATGTAGAACAACCTCCCAGATTTGAAAATATTGAATTTCCTCACCATGTCTATAAGTTGAAAAAGGCTCTTTATGGCTTAAAACAAGCTCCAAGAACTTGGTATGATTGACTTAGTACTTTTCTTATCCGGAATGATTTTAAAATGGGTAAACTTGACACTATTCTTTTTATTAAGATTAAAGAAAATGATATGCTATTAGTGCAAATATATGTGGATGATATCATATTTGGTTCTACTAATCCTTCTTTATGTGAAGAATTTTCTAAATGTATGCATAGTGAGTTTGAGATGAGTATGATGGGAGAACTTAGTTTCTTTCTTGGACTTCAAATCAAACAACTCAAGGATGGTATCTTCATCAATCAAGAGAAATACACTAAAGATTTGCTCAAAAGGTTCAAGTTCACTGAAGGCAAGATTGTAAAAACTCCCATGAGCACATCCACTAAGCTTGACAAGGATGAAAAAGGTAAATGTGTGGATATTAAAGCTTATCGAGGTATGATTGGATCTCTACTTTATTTGACCGCTAGTAGACCCGATATTATGTTTAGTGTATGTCTTCGTGCTAGGTTTCAATCTTGTCCTAAGGAATCTCATTTGCATGCGGTTAAAAGAATATTTAAATATTTGCTTGGGACTATTGATTTAGGATTGTGGTATCCTAGAAATGTTGAATTTAAATTGGTAGGATATTCTGATGCAGATTTTGTCGGGAGCTTACTTGATCGTAAAAGTACTAGTGGAACTTGTCAATTTCTTGGTAGTTTCTTGGTTTAATAAAAAGCAAAATTCGGTTGCCTTATCTACTACTGAAGCGGAATATATTGCGGTTGCTAGTTGTTGTGCTCAAATTCTTTGGATGAAACAAACTCTTTGTGATTTTGGATTAAAATTTGATAGTGTGCCTATATTTTATGATAATACAAGTGCTATTAATTTAACCAAAAATTCTATTCATCATTCTAGAACATATTGACATTAGACATCATTTTATTAGAGAGCATGTGCAAAATGGACATATTATTTTTGATTTTGTAAACTCTAATAATCAACTAGCAGATATTTTCACCAAGCCATTTAATGAAGAAATTTTTTGCAAAAATAGGCTTGAGCTTGGTATTATTCGTTGGGATATATCTTGAATTTTTAATCTTGTTTATAATTTTTGAAAGCATGTTTTTAGGGGGAGCCATTATGTCATTCTTAATGTATTCTTTTTTTTAATTGTTCTTTTTGATGATTACAAAGGGGGAGAAAATTAAGAAAAATATGCTAAGTTGGTTGTATTTATGAGTAATAAATCACTTGTTGTCATAATTTATTGAGGCATCAACATAGGGGGAGAATATGCTCTTGATGATTGAATTTCAAATTTGAAATTTATGATGACATATTAGCATGTATTGATATTACTACATGGAGAGATGTATTGCTTTCGTTTTTA
Organism: Cucurbita ficifolia; assembly: GCA_033971965.1. NCBI lineage: Eukaryota > Viridiplantae > Streptophyta > Magnoliopsida > Cucurbitales > Cucurbitaceae > Cucurbita > Cucurbita ficifolia. Next base: position 3,414,502 of record CM066974.1, read on the forward strand.
TGAATTTTTCTTGAAATGGTTTGTCATCGTCAAAGAGGGGAGATTGTTGGCTTTTTAGCCTTTAATCTCAAGTTAATTAATTTTAATTAATTAATTGACTGATGTTTTGATGATAACAAACCTATTTTTAATTATTAACTATTTTCAGTATTTTGAACGGTCCACGATATAAGGTTGGGAATAACGATTTCAACGACTTTTCAATTACTCAAATCAGAGTTAAAACGATGAAATTACAGTCGAGGCAATATACCGGACGGATGATGTGGCAGCAAAATCAAAATGATGGACAAATCAAAGTATATCAAAGTATGACTTTTATAATTTTGGGAGAGTAACAAATGGTGGAGTTTTTTTTTTACTATATTTCTAAATAAACTAATTCATACATCATATAAATTTGAATCTAACCGTTATTCACATCGATTTTTATTATTACTATATTATATTATTATATTTTGAAATTTTGGTGGTTATTCACATCATTTTTATTATTATTATATTATATTTATAATAAATTTTGAATTTCTCATTTGACCGTTACTCATAAAATTTTTATTATTTTTATATTATTTTATTATTATATTAAAAATACAAATTTGAAAATTTTTCTTATTTACTTACTTTTAATCTCCACATTCCATTTCTCCTAACACAATCCAATTTTGGTGGTCAATATTAGTTCATACTTTTTGCCATTTTTCTTCTCTATATAAACTCAACAACTTCCCCACATTTTAAAAATACACACAACTTCTATAATTCTTCAATTCTCAATTGTTCAAAGCTCCCATTGTTTGTTACTCTCTCCAAGCTTTCAAGTTTATTTCTCTCCATCTTATTCTTGAGAGTGATTTTTATTGTATTGTGAGGAAATAGTTGTGAGTATTCCAAATTATAAATCTACTCTTTGAGAGAGTTGTGGTGTGTTACTACCAAAATTCAAATACTTGTATCGGTTTGATCCTGCGTCGTGGAAAGGATTGAGTTTGCTCTTGAACTCGTAAAAAAAGCGGTGTAGCGGTTTGACTCTGATCCGTGGAAAGAGTCGAGATAGTTCGTTTATTCAAATTCCCAAGAGGCGCTTGGGGAGTGGAGTAGGTCGAGTTTGACCGAACCACTATAAAACTACGGTGTCATATTTTCTAACTCTTTCCTATTTCATTTCAAAGTTATTATTGTGATTTATTGCATGTTGTAAGTGTTTATTGTTTTAACTTGAACTATCTTGTTGTATTACTTATCATTTTCTACTCATCTTTAAAAAGTTTCATATTTAGAAAAATTAATCACGCTTAATTATTTTTATCGTTAAAACCCTATTCACCCCTCTAGGGTTGCCATACCGATCCAACAGTTTTGAACGAAATAAATGAGAGATGAACCAAATAAATGATAGTTATGAACCAAATAAACGAGAATTATAAATAAAAGGGTTACAAACAGAATAAAGAAGAGTTATGAACCAAATAAATGTCAATTGAGATGCATAAACCTATTATTCACGACAACTTTTGTCATAAATTTGTAGGTATCCTTGTTTTAATGGAAAGATTGCATCTTTCATGAAATTATATTGTTGTGAACATATCTAAAAAGATAAAGATGGAAGCCTAAGAAAATAAAATGTTAGAAGGGTGAAAATGAATCTGACACGAGAAAATGCAACTGATGTTATGGAAGGGGTAAGTTGTTGGCGGTTTATTTAATTTTATCCTTTTGTCCAAGTTCACCTGGAAGCTAATTGTTGACAGGGTGTAGTGGAAGAAGTTGCTGTTTTTTTAAGTTTGCGAGACCATTTTCCATCATTAAACTCTACCTATGTTGCGTTAGGTAAGATGTTTGGTACATAAACGGTAGAACTGAATTTCCTTTATAGGCACCAAATTGGAGACCCAAAATCTCATTCCCAATTTTCATTCTTTAATTTTTTTTTCTTTATTCTTTATTCCTCATTATCAACGAATCCTCTTATTCTAATCAATAATCAATTTCTAGCGCCCATTAGCCCAATTAGTGACCATGGGCGACAACGGTGGAGCAGAAAGTTGGCTATTTGTGAAACAAGTTGTTGAAGGACGATGGTTTTCAGTCTTCACCTCTTTTCCGATCATGATTGCCTGCGGTTCACCTTACTTGTTTGGAACATACTCCAAACTCTTAAAAGCAAAATTTGATTACAATCAAACCCAACTTAATACCTTGGGATTCGCTAAAGATCTCGGCTCCAACCTCGGAGTTTTTGCCGGACTTTTCGCCGAGGTGGCTCCTCCGTGGATGCTTTTCCTTGTGGGGATATCCTCCAATTTCTTCAGCTACTTTATGATTTGGCTCTCCGTTTCTAACTATGTCCCAAACCCCCGTTTATGGCTAATGTTTGTTTACATCTATATTACTTCTAATTCACAAAACTTCCCCAACACCGCTGTTATGGCCACTAGCGTTGGAAATTTTCCTGATCAACGCGGAATCATTTTGGGCCTTCTCAAGGGTTTCGTTGGCCTTGGTGGGGCCATCCTAACTCAAATTAATTTAGCATTTTATGGCAACCAAAATCCTATCGATCTTCTCCTCCTTCTTTCATGGCTACCCTCCATTGTATGTTTCTTGTGTTTTCTTCCAATTCGGACAATCAAAGCTCGGAAGCATCCACAGGAGCTCAAAGTGTTCTACCACTTGCTTTACGTGTCCATAGCGATAGCGGTGTTCCTCTTGTTTCTCACCATAACCCAGAGAAGCATTACTTTCTCTCAGGCCGGCTATGCTTGTGGTGTCGCGGTCATCCTCGTCTTAATCTGTTTGCCGCTTGTGATAGCTATTAAAGAAGAACTTTTTCTCTTCAAACTTGGTAAACAAACCTTGAGTCCATCTATTGTTGTTCCAATTCCTCGTGAGCAACTTGAAAAAATTTCAGAAGTTTCTTTGCCGATTGTCTCAAATGTATGTAAGAAGCTTCAAAGAGGAGAAGATTTCAGTATCTTGCAAGCTCTACTAAGCAAAGATATGACTCTTATTTTCATAGCAACGGTTTCTGCATGTGGGTCATCCGTTGCAGCCATTGACAATCTTGGGCAAATCGCCGAGTCACTTAAATATCCAACTCATTCCATAAGTATTCTAGTTTCATGGATTTCCATATTTAATTTCTTTGGTCGGGTCTTCTCTGGTTTCATCTCTGAAACCCTTATGACCAAATACAAATTACCTCGCCCTTTCATGTTCGGTCTTACCCAACTTTTCACCTGCACCGGCTTGCTCTCCATCGCCTTCCCATATAGAAATTCAGTCTATGTAGCTTCTTTGATCATTGGGTTTGGCCTTGGAGCCCAAACTCCATTGATATTCGCCATAATCTCTGATCTCTTTGGCCTCAAACATTACTCGACACTGCTCAACTGTGGGCAACTGGCAGTCCCACTTGGATCATATATAATGAACGTGGAAGTAGTGGGGAAGTTTTACGATGCGGAAGCCACTAAAACTGGAAATGTGAAGAACGGGAAGGGCCTAACTTGCACTGGAACTCATTGCTTTAGTGAATCATTCATGATTTTGGCTGCAGTGACTTTGACTTTGTTTGGAGCGATGGCTTCATTTGTGTTGGCTTATAGAACCCAAGACTTCTACAAAGGCGATATATATAAGAAATATAGAGATGACATGGGAGTTACGAAGTCAAACGTGGAATTATATTCTTCCGATGATAAGAATAATGAACACAAAAAGAAAATTGATGATGGAAACAAATAAGTAAAACGACTCAACAAAAACATACCCACTTTAGGACATTCTACTTTCCTTTTTATTTTTTGATTTTTTTTCGTAGATATTTCATTCTTTTGAAAGGATTGTTTGAAAACATTACAATTTATAAATTACAATTTATAAATATATTATGAAGGGAAGTTGCATGACTAGTAAAACTAATTGTGGATAATGGAGAAGGGAGTTTGAAATTTAAGGTTTTTGAAATATTAGTGGTTGATATAACGAACATCAACTGCCTTTTTATTTCATACGACCTACATACTTCACATTTGATATGCCAACAATATCTAATAACGACTCTCTTTTTTAAATATACAAGATACAAACCGTTACTCCGGACTAGAATGAAAATCGACTCACAATTTCTATAATTAAAAAAAATAGTTGATCAAATAGAATTTGATATAATTAACACAAAAAAACAAAAAACAAAACAAAAAAAAATCATAAAAAGCAGTGAAATCATTAAAAAATATATAAAAAAACCAAAACCAAGTATACATTCCAAACATAAAAAAGGACAATAAAACATTTTAGAAAAAAAACCAAATACAAACTAAAATACCAAAAATACTGGTGTCCTAGGACACCCTCCTTCATGGCCGCATAACTCCCGAACGCTCTCCATGCAAATCAATCCGCTGATTTAAGGGTCATAATCACGCATACTCTAGCTATTTAGGATAATCATGCTCATAACCTAGCATATCCTAGCAATTTCTACTAGTATTACTAAAAAGTAATCCCATATAACATTGACCTGTTTGTTGTTTGTTAGCGTACAACCTCAATTAATTTCTAGTTTTTTGATACTCCAATTTTTTTTTTTTTGAAATTTCTCCATGCTCATCCTAAATCAAGTCAAAATAAAATTAGCATTAAAATTGGATAAAAAATCGAACAAATGAAACTGGAGACAAGAAAATGGATACTGAGGCATGGTTGGGGCAATTTCTTTTTCTTTTTTTTTCATTTTCTTCCCATTTTCATATGTTTTTCCACCTAACTCATTTCAACTTGGTTATTCATCAAAATTGAAAAGTTGTTCACAAAAAAATCTATAAAAATTAAGTTCATACAAGTTAATTAACTATGGAAAAAAATTTCTAGGTCAAATTTTTATGTTTTTAAAAAAATTACTTATTTTGAACTCAAATTGGCTTTCCAAAAGTTGTTTCCCTTCAATTTTCTTAAAAGAAGTGCCCTTTGAAAGAAGTTTACTATGAAGAGGAGGTTTGTCCAATCCCACCGCTAGCATATATTATACTTTGGGCTTTCCCTTTCAGGCTTCCACTCAAGGTTTATAAAACGTGTCTGCTAGATCGTTCTCCTCCCCAACCGATGTATGATCTTACAATCCACCCCCCCCCCCTCGTGGCCAGCGTCCTCGCTTGCAAATGTTCCCTTCTCCAATCGATGTGGGACCTCCAATCAACCCCCTTTTGGACCCAACGTTCTTGCTGGCTCACCGGCTCATGTCCATCCCCATTCGGAGCTTAGCCTCATCGCTGACACATCACGTGCACTCCTGCCTCGACTATATTTTACAACTCACGTGCACCCCTGTCCTAAAAATCGACCCGCAAATCGAACTCGATCGCAGTTTTGTCCTCTACGCACCACTGTCTTTAGCTCGACTTAGTTTCAACTCGACTCAGGGCTCCACGACTTCTAATCGACTTATTCAGGTTGGCTTAGGGTTTTTGGAGTCATTCTCTACGTTTTTTTTCCTTTCTAGAGTTATTTTTGACTTTATTAGAAGCATTTAAGGTTAATATGACTTATAAATTGTCCATTTAAATTATTTTTAAGCTAAAAGTTAAATTACCGGATACTTTTAGATAAGTTATGTATGTTATATGTCTTAAGTTGTCGTGGGTTACATAGGTTGAATTGAACTTCGGTTCAAACCAGTTTTAGGATTGTTAAGTGACATCGGCTTAGGCCACTCAAGTAAGTGGCTCTACTGTTGACTTAGTTGGATGAATTGTCTAATGTATGATGACGCATGCCCCGTGGCCCCTACACGTGACATATGTATATGCATGATATGTTAAGTTATATTATGTTGTTCGATGTTATGTTATGTTATGTCATGTTATGTCACATTATGTTATGATATATTAAAAGGATAGGTCCCACCATGTTGCATGCATTTGCATTACCCGACCCCAATAGTAGGATTATTTACTATTTCTTAAAACACTCAAGCCATGTGCTACTCTTACCTTTTAGATAAATGTTTGACACCCCTATAAAAATGACAATTGCATCAGAGTGAAGGTCATGGAACCAATGTTAGGGTAGCTACATTTTTTTGTCTCTTTTGTAGCCTTAGGTTAGATTAGGGCATTATTTTGTTTTCCTGGTGTTGTCACAGTTGTTAAGACATTTATTTTTGTTATATATATAAATTTTTTTATGTTGTTTTAAAGATTATTACTTGGAACATTTAAGTCCATGGCATCGTTTATGAACTATTTTAAATGAATGTTTGTGTACTTAACAGTCATGTGATGTTTGTAATAGTGGTTTGCGGCTTCATTTCAGTAAAAAAATATGGTCGTTACAATTAACAAAAAAGTTATTGTTTTCGATACTTCATGTTCTGTCGACAAAAGGGTCTGATGAAATTTTATCTTAAAAGATCATCACTATTCTAATGAGATCAAGCCCATTAACTAGAGAGTTCAATTTTTAAAAAGACTAATTAGTCTGCTTAGAGCATGATCTAACTTTTTAGAAGTTTCTCTTCTAGATATTAATGCATCTAACAAGTTTGGTCTACAAACAATGAAATGAATAATTACTTTAAAATGAAAATTTACATTAAAAAAGACAAATGTTAGGTCTACATTATGTTGTGAAGCAAACGAATAATTAAATTAAAATGAAAATTTAAAAAATTTAGAATAACAAGGGTGCAATGCAAAGAACGTATAGAGTTTCTATCTCAGAAAATATCTCTTTTAAAGGACTCTTAAGGTCTCAAATTGAGTAAGCATCCCCAAATTTGAAAACTAAATAAAAAAAACACAATCTTCAATTTGAATTTAGTCGTCAATGTTCTTCTTGTTATCTAAGCGATAGAACTCCATTTCGGTTTGTGGAATCCATATCTCCTCGTTAAAGTTCTTATAAACATCCCATTTGTAGAATTCTCGAGTCCTATAAGTCAACACAAACATAACCACATCTCCTAACAATGTCGCTGCCGCCAATATTGTGAAAGATCCACCAACGCATTGAGGTCCAGTGCAAGTTAACTCCTTCCCCGCAATCTGCTTACCTCAACGTAAAGCGTCCATATCATACAGCTTCCCGACAACATCCACGTTCAGTATGTAAGACCCAAGTGGACTGTCAATTGCCCACAATTGAACAACGCCGAGTAACGTTTAAGACCAAAAATCTCAGAAATTACGGCAAATAGTAATAGGCGATGAAAAGCTGGCCAATGCAAGTGATGAGAAAGACAAAAGAAAAGGTTAGAGGACGAGGTAAGTTGTATTTGGTCATTAGGGTTTCTGAGATGAAGCTAGAGAAAACTCGGCCGAAGAAATTGAATATGAAACCCCATGAAACCAGGATGCCTATGGCTCGTTGTGGGTAGCTAAGTGATTCACCAACTTGACCTAAATTATCTATAGCGGCTAGAGATGACCCACATCCAGAAAATGTAGCAGCCATATCTTTGATGAACACAGCTTGCAAGATGGTGAAATCTTCCCCTCTTTCAGGCTTGTTCCATATGTTTTTGCAACACGACAGTGAAATCTCGGGGATTTCCGAATTTGCAGCGGTATCGAGGGTGAGAGGGTTTTGGTCAACGATGGGGAGTATGACTGAAGAACCACCACCACCGCTTTGTTTGTTGAGTTTGTAGAGCAAGAATTCTTCTCTACACGCGATTAAAATGGGTACGCATAGTAAGCAAACGACAAAGGATGGGCCACTTACATACCAAGCTTGAGAGAAAACCACTTGTTTTTGTGCCATCATCAAAAACAAGATTAAAATGGCCAAAAGAATTGAGATGGTAAAACACTTTAAATTCATCAAGATTCTTCCGGATACGGATTGGTCGAATTGAGGGGGAAAAGGATGAGGATTAGGAGAGAGGAGAGTCATGCCAAAAGAAGAACCAGATTGGATGGATCATTGTGGCCGTAAATGGCTAAATAAAGTTGGCTTATGATGGCACCTCCAATACCAACATACCCACATACTCTTTAAGAAGACCCAAAATGATCCCTCGTCCAGTCTTATCACTTGTTTGATGAAAGCCCAAGCTTCTGATCCACCGTTGTTGCCCATATCTTTTCTTGGTGTGAAACAATTCCGTGGGTCACTGTTTTAAAACCGATTCAGTTCAATACTTTGGTGGGCTTTGATAAAATTTAATGGACAAGAAAACAAAGTGAAACTTCCTCATCTTCGTGCTTATGGTCAACATAACCATTATCTTTTTGTTACCCTAAAATAAGCCTAAACATAACTACATGCTCTCACTAAAATAAGCCAAAACATAACCATCTCCTGATTTCTCGTGAGGTTTGAATTTGAATTTTTTTGGACCCTTACATCTATCATTAACATCGTCTATTACATCTGCCATTTGCATCTATTATTTGTGTAATTTGAAGTTATTGACATTGATGCTTTGTGTAACGACCAATTTTTGTATTACAAATAAGGAAATGTTTTCAGAAACATTCATTTAAAATAGATTATAACATTGCTTTCGAGTAAAATATTTAAAATAACAAAAAAATATATAAAACGAAAATAAATAAGGTAATAGTAACATCATAAGAAAAATAAAAATAATGTCGTAATCTAACCTAAATCTACAAAGTAACAAAATGCAACCACCATAACACTAGTTTCATGACCTTATTGCGACGTCCGTACATGAGTGTCTTACCTTTACCTAAAATATAAGAATAACACATGAATTGAGTATTTTAAGAAATACTAAGCAAATAACTCCACTATTGGGGTCAGGAAATGCAAACACATGAAACATGGTGGAACTAGCCTTTGAACATATCATAGAATAATCTTAACTAGCTTTCATGTCCGAGCAAGGTTCGATGTGTAGTACTTCTCTAGACATGGTCCACACGTACAAGCATAGACCGACTAGGCAGGCTCGCACATCTAGGGGTGTACATGGGTCGGGTTGGGTTGAGTTTAGGAAATATTGGACCAACCCTAAAGTTCAAGTTGGTTTGATTATTAATCTAATCCAACTCGAAATTGTTTCACAACCCAACCCAACCCTCGAGAAAAGGACGAAAATGTAGTTTTTTCTAATTTCTAAGTAACTTTCCGGTTTTTAATACATTACCTAGAGGGAATTTCAAGATGCTCAATAGGGAAACATTACCAACAAGGAATGAAGAATTTTTAGAAAAAATATTGATTTTTCGAGAAAAATAATAATAAAATATTTGGAAAATGACAAACTACCAAAATACCCTTGGAAGAATGGATAATTACAGAAATGGCACTCTGATCAGAATCGGAGCATCTACGGTGACCATCTGAGCAAAATCCTTCAAAACTCAAATCTCATCCGTTGGATGACCTCCAAAATTTGATATGATCTAGTACACGTATGGATCATCACATCCAACAACTTGTATTCAAAACGAAGGTCGGTAAGGCTCTGATCGAAGCTGATATTTTCAACGGATAATCCAAAAAGTTTAATCTTCAAATCACGATGATTCTTGACCTCTCAATGTCGGTTTAAGCTCCTCCTATAAAGTTTGAAGTTGGGTCAATAATATGGAACAAGAATCGAACAAGGTTAAGCTCCCAATCGTAAGCTATAAGTGTTTAGATTTTGGGTTTCGTACTTTTGAACTTCTTCCAAATTCGAGAGCAATTCTCTACCATTTCCCTTCAAACTTGTTCCTACAGTTTCTAAACAAGATTACCCACAAGTTCTATGAAGGAATAGAATGCTGAAAGTACCCAGAAACCATTACCCCAATCCGATCGACCATTGAAGAGTTTTAAGGGAAAAACTTGAAAATCAAATTTGAGGATACACGATGATTCGTCGAGCAAGAACGATTTCAATCAGTTTCTGCACCTCGAAGGAATGTTTCCAGAGAAGACCACTTAGAGAAATAACCTCGGGAGCGTGCCTAATTGAAGGAAATTCGTTTCGGGCAGAATTTGGGGGGAAGTGTTGAATTCCTATCTACGACCACTTTTCCTTCAAATTAAGGATTCTTTTAGCTTCGAAGAAAGAAGTTGAGGTACTTTGATGAAGGAATCGAGAGCTAAAACGTCGTAGAACAAGCTACCCAAGAAAATTAAAATCCGGCGTCTCGGGTGAGTTGCATATCGAGAACAATTTTTAGAAATTAAGATCTCACACTCAAAGACGTTCCTCCAAACTAATTCCTTTAGCTTGAGGAAAGGATATAGAAGAGGTTCCATGAAGAAATCAGGCTTTGAAAACCCTTAGAATCGGCTACCCAATAAGAAATCCTCTTTTTTAGCTCCGGCGAGAAAACTTATTTTGGACGAACTTTGGAGACAAATATCTTAGACTACGATCAACAAAAATGGACGAAACCAATCCCGAGCCTTTTCTTGTAACACCATCTTTAAGTTTCATGAAGCAATCGAGGGGAGAAACATAAAAAATGAGGCTGTGGAGGTCAATTTTCAAACGGCAGCGACGCGAAAAACGCGCGTCTTCTTCCTGTCCAGAGGAAGAAGACAATGACTTGGCAGGTTCAACTGAACCGACCCAGTCAACCCAAAATCTAACTTTTCCTCAAGTGTTCCTAATTTTATCCCCCTTCCAGATCGATTATCATGAAAAACTTTATGGTTTCAAAAACTAGACACATTAAGGAGTATGTGGAAGGAAATTTGAAGTAATTTGGATACCAGAAGCTCAAGAAGGGAGGTCCCGAACGTCGATGACGAGGTAAGTAGCCACCTTTGATTTTTTGTTAAGAAATACTTGTAGGAATCATTTGGATATTCAGATGAACCCTAAACCAATTATGAACTAAGGATATATGAAAGAAAAACTCGAAGAACCGTGAGTTAAGGCCTTGAACTGACCAAATTGCCTGGGATTTAAGTAACGTTAAAATAACCCACTAGATAAACTCTGCTGCCTATGAAACTACAATGCTGAGCATATTATATCATTTCGAGGTTCTATATGAAATTTGGTGGTCATTCGATAAGGATAAGTAGGTAAACCAAGAAAAGGTCTAAAATGATCATAATGCCCCTAAGGTAATTTACCTTCGATTTATGGCCTAGATGACCTCCAAATGCCATGAAACTCTGTAGTAGAACTTATTTTATGATGTTTGATGATGTGTTGAAGTTTGAAAACTATTGGAACTCATGAAGTAGCAAAACCAAGAATTAGATTTGTATACTTGCACTTATTCTTGTGAATTTTACACCATTTTACGATATACCTTCACAAGGCAGTTTTTGGTGCCATTGTCGGGAACCTAATTTCATTACTTTATTTGTTGTCTTTATAGTGAGTTGCCTGCTACAAAATTTGGTGTATGAACCCACCTACAACTTTGAATTTTTTTTTTTATCCCGAAATAGAGGAAAATTTCTTGTGAAGTTTAAGGGAGCAAAGGTTGAAAATAGTCGAACGTAATATATAACAACGAGATCTTGCTGCCAAACTAAATCAAGAGTTTCAAAATCCAGCAATGATGAATAATCAAGGTAGAATGCTTTCTAATACTATTATTTTAGCAGATGACGGGGAAGAGTAAACTTAGCTTATCCATACCGAGGTGTGGAAGAGCTAAATTTATACATTAATATACTTGAAATGTAAGCAACTACTTTGGAGCTAAAGCCCTTGATGTTTCAAATGCTCCAAACTATTAGACAATATCATGGAATATGTCAAAAGATCCCTACCTACATCTAAAGTTATTTATGGGAGTGAGCAACAAATTATTCTCCCAGGGTTACGGCTAAATCATTGTTGAACACCTTACCTTAGCATCAGGAGAAATTGATTCTTGTAATAGTCTAGCACAAAATTATTTTATCAAGTACTTCCCACTAACTAGAAATGCACGGTTTAGAAATGAAATTGTTTGTTCTCAACAGTTTCAAGCTAAAACATTATGTGCAGCTTGGTAGAAATTCAACCAGATACTTAGAAAATATCCTGACCATGGACTACCCCATTATATTCAAATGGAGACTTTCTACAATGGACTGAAGATTGCTATTAAACAAAGCTTACTTGATGTTTATGCTTTGACCTCTATAAATGCTAAATTAAGTTCGGTCACTAATATTTTATAGACTCTGACACTCGGACAAGGCTAAATGACTAAATCACCAGTTTAGCTGCATCTATAATGACTCATCCAACATTTAAATCTTGCGTATATTGTGGAGACAAACACACTTTTGATCAATGTTCATGTAATCCAGCTTCAATGTTTTATGTGTGAAATCAAGCTAGTCAAGAATAATAATTTCTTCTCAAACACATACAACCTAGGATGGAGAAACCATCCAAAACTTCTCATGGAAGAGACAAATCTCATACAATCAACAAATTCCACCTAAGAAAAATTACCCTCTAGGTTTTGGACAACAAACTGAAATGTCATACGTTCCTCAACAAGCCAATACCCAAGGGAAAGAAATTAGCTAAGCACATATCAATAACATTACTTGAGAACCTAATGAAGAAATATATGTCAAAGAATGATGCTATGATATAGAGTCAGCAAGCATCCTTAAAATCTAGAAGTACGAAAGGGCCAATCAACATCTAATACTTTTTGCATGACATAGGGACCTAACTTAAGGAAATCAGTTTTTTTTGGACACCTCACGGGCAGAGAAACGCTAGCGAAAGGGCACGCGTCAACCAGGTAAGTCAGTACCTGGTATTTAGGAAGGAATACTTGTAGGATTCGCTAGGATTGCATGCATGCTAGTAATTCTGCCTCAGATTAGCTCTCCATGAATGAGATTAGTTAACTGATTATTATGAGTGTATTGGGTGAATTATCTGAGTATTGCTTGTATGCTTTAAGCTTCCGCTGTACGTATCTATGCATTTAATTAATGATTAGAATTGTGCATTCCGCGTTCCGGGTGCTTGATGGATGACTTCGCCCCATTGAGCGCGAACCTCGTGTTCTGGGTGCTTGATGGAGGCCATCGCCCCGTTGAGCCTGCGTGCTTAGTTTACATGAATTATACATTATGACGTTACAAGACGGTTGTATGCACGCTCTATTATCTTCTATGGCCCAATTCTATGATAAGACTAAGGAATTGCTATTAGGAGCGATAAGTTGCTCTAAACAAGACTTAACCTTCCCATAGGAACTTAGCGGAATTACCACGGCAACAAGATACCTTAGGAGTGTTCATAAATTGCTAGTGTGGGAACGGTATCTATAGCTTCGTGGGAGGACCAAGGGTTCCTGACCAGTCTTACTGCTCTTAGCCATTTCGCATGGGGAAATGTGTCCCCACGTCGTACAGCCCATTAGCTGCATGGGAACGGGTTGGGTCGCCCCCCATAGGGGGACTACATGGGCTTAGGAGGTATTCAGCACACCCCTAGGCTAGATACCATGTAGTCTCAGATAGCCATGTAGAGGTAGCGCCTCATAGAGAGATACCGACCATATCAACTTAGCGTAAGGAACCTCTAGGTGTCTAATGAAAGGTCGATGAACCGGTGAAACCCAAGGAGCAAGCTCCAAGGGACTAAGATTAGAACCAGATGTCCTAGAATTGGATCAGGAGACGGTAGGAACCTGCTTAAAATTAGGATGCGAAGAGAGATTACAAGTAGGTGGCTTACTGAGTATAATTTTTTTATACTTATCCTTGATATGTTTTCCTTTTTCAGGAGCGCGAGGCGTCGGTCAGGGGCGGGCGTGATGGAGACGGGGATTGTCACAGAGGAATGGGTTGTCTCGGGGCGTCAGTCCAGTCTTTATTTTGTATTTGCAGTCTTTATTTTGAATTTGCAGTCTTTTGAAATTTATTTCCAAACTGTCAAGTGTTTTGTTTGTTTGTTGTTGTTTAAAAACTTTATTGGAATTTAAGGATTTTCTCTATCTCATTTTTAAATTATTTTGTACATGCGTGTGTCGTTATTAGTCACGACCCGTAGTAAAATATTGGGTCGTGACAAATTTGGTATCAGTGCAGTCAGGTTCTAGGTCCTGTAGACATTTAGGATAGAGAGTCGTGTCCTTTGTGACCTCACTTGTCAAACACATGCCGCTCACGACCAGACGCTCTCACGTGATGGAAACATAGAGACAAAGGTTAAGCTAGTATTCATAGAGTATACCATGATTGACTCATTATAATCGCACATTACCTAGGAGATGTGCTACGAATGAATTATAACCATAGTCTTTTTTTCTGTTGTGGTAGATAATGGCACCAAAGAGACGAGAACCATATGTAGGGCCCGGACCTAGAAGGGGAAGAAGAGAGGAAGTTCAGGACACCTCGGTTCCAATGCCTGAAGTAGAACAACCTGAATTTCAAGAGGAGGTTGGGGATACGCCCCAAACTAGCGAGGGGACCGTACCACAACCATCAAGAAGTAAAAGACGTCGAATGAGGGCCAAGGCCCGAAGGCTGCTTGATACACCCCCTATTGCTCCCTTCTCCGAGGAGGTCCCATCGGTTCCAACCACTGGTACAACAGTTCCACTAGACCAACCGTTAGTTATGCCCACAGTAGAGATGTTTCAGACATTCATGATGACCTCGATGGAAAATCAGGCCCTCACGAACCAAATGATACAAACTATGATGGCGAATCAGTCAGCCGGGCAAGGGGCCAAAGATATAGGGACTATGACTTTGGAGTCCCGCTACCTAAGAGATTTTCAGAGGCACAAACCGCCCTCTTTTAACGGAGTCAAACTGGATCCCATTGCCGCTGTGAATTGGCTAGAGGCCATAGAAACGGCCTTCCATTTTATGAATTGCCCGCCAAAGTATCAAGTCCATTGTGTGACGTATATGCTGAAAGAAGAGGCGCACTTCTGGTGGAAGGGTGCTTAGAAGACCATTATACCACAAGGAGAGTTTATTACCTGGTGTCAGTTTAAAGATGCTTACCTCCACAAATATTACCCAATCACTGCCAGAGTGAAAATGCAGGCAGCATTCTTCGAACTGAAACAGGGAGACAGATCAGTGGAAGAATATGACTTAGAGTTCAATAGGTTGGCAAGGTTTTCTCCAACCTATGTTAGTTCTAATGAGTTGAAGGGCGAACGATTTATTGCTGGCCTAAGGGAGGAACTAAGGGGGAATGTGGCATCCCAGTCATCCTTCGTCTATGCGAAAGCCCTTCAAGTTGCGACCCTGCTCGACGCGTCCTGCACCGACAAGCGACAGTTGGGACAGCACAATCGTCCCACACTACAGCCTAGGGAAAGGGGACAGACCCTAGCCACCCCAGAACAGGTAGACCGCCCCGTGGCCGCACTAATAAAACGAAGAAGAGCCCCAGTACGAAACATGACCCTTTGTCCTAACTGTCGGCGTCCTCACACAGGGGAATGCAGAGCAAGAACAGACGCTTGCTACGGATGCGGCCAGGTAGGACACTTTGCAGTAGATTACCCTCAGAGGAACGATCAGCGTATCAACCGGCCTGCAGTACAGCATCAGAGGGGTCAGGGTACTCAATATCAGCAGGGGCGAGCTGTAGCCCATGCAACAACAGCTAGGCAAGTTGAACCAGCCTGACGCAGTTGTTACAGGTACGCTACCCGTGTTTGGCCATCTTGCTTTAGTATTGTTTGATTCGGGTTCAACGCATTCGTTCGTATTTGAGGAGTTTGTAGAGCTAGCACACCTAGAGAAAGAACTTTTAAAGATTACCCTATCAGTGTCCACCCCTACTCACGAACTGTTGCTAGCTACCCATAGGGTTAAGGGAGGTGGTGTAACAATATCAGGACGTGTCATCAAAGCTACACTGATAGTGTTAAGCATGCAAGACTTCGATGTCATATTGGGTATGGATTGGCTAGGTGAGAATCGCGTTTTGATAGATTGCGAGACTCAAATAGTGACTCTCAGGCTCCCGTCAGGGGACAAATTTACCTACAAAGGAGCCACTTCCAAAGGAACCCCAAGCGTCATAACATCATTAAGGGCTAAGAAGTTGATTCGTAGTGGCACAAGTGCATTTCTAGCCAGCGTGACCCTGGACAATAGTAACAAACAAATAACCTCATCGGTACACATCGTCAGGGAGTTTTGCAGATATCTTTTCGGAGGATCTGCCAGGTTTGCCCCCAACTAGGGAAGTCGATTTTGGCATCGATTTAGAACCAGGAACTGTGCCGATCTCCAAGGCACCTTACAGGATTGCACCTGCAGAACTAAGGGAATTGAAGGAACAGTTACAGGAGCTGTTGGATAAGGGTTTCATATTGATTACAGAGAACTAAACAAGGTCACCATAAAGAATAAGTACCCCGTCCCGAGAATTGACGACCTGTTTGATCAGCTATAGGGAGCAACAGTCTTCTCCAAAATCGACTTAAGGTCGGGGTATCATCAGTTGAGGGTCAGAGAAGGAGATATACCCAAGACAGCCTTCAGAAGTCGTTATAGACATTACGAGTTCCTCGTTATGCCTTTGGCCTTACCAATGCACCAGCAGTTTTCATGGAACTAATGAACAGGGTGTTTAAGGAATTCTTAGACACTTTCGTCATCGTGTTCATTGACGACATTCTGGTATACTCTAAGACAGAGGCAGATCATGAAGAACACCTAAGAAAAGTCTTGACAATACTGAGAGCCCAGCAGTTGTATGCCAAGTTCTCCAAGTGCGAGTTTTGGTTGTCTGAAGTAGCATTTTTTGGTCACGTGGTGTAAAGCAAGGGGATCAAAGTAGACCCAGCTAAGATAGAAGCAGTGATGAGGTGGCCAAAGCCGACCACAGTCACGGAGGTGAGGAGTTTTCTAGGGCTAGCTGGATATTACAGAAGATTTTTCTAGGATTTCTCCAAAATGTCCTCAGCGCTAAAATCATCGTTGAACACCATAGCATCAGGATAAATTGATTCTTGTAATAGTCTAGCAGAGAATTTTTTTATCAAGTACTTCCCACTAACTAGAAATGTATGGTTTAGAAATGAAATTGTCTGTTATCAACAGTTTCAAGCTAAAACCTTATGTGAAACTTGGGAGAAATTCAATGAGATTCTTAGAAAATATCCTCACCATGGACTACCCCATTATATTCAAATGGAGACTTTCTACAATGGACTGAAGATTGCTATTAAACAAAGCTTACTTGATGTTTATGCTTTGACCTCTATAAATGCTAAATTAAGTTCGGTCACTAATATTTTATAGACTCTGACTCTGGGACAAGGCTAAATGACTAAAGCACCGGTTTAGCTGCAGCTGTAATGACTCATCCAACAGTATCTTGCATATATTGTGGAGACAAACACACTTTTGATTAATGTTCATGAAGTCCAGCTTCAATTTTTTATGTGTGAAATCAAGCTAGTCAAGAACAATAATTCCTTCTCAAACACATACAACCCAGGATGGAGTGGTTGTCGAACTTCCAGACGGTCTATTTCTTGATTCTGCATTTTCGTGGAAAATTCAATTATTTCTTGGAAGTCTAAAAACAAAACCAATGTGTCCAGAGCATTAGCAAAAGCTGGGTATCGAGTTATCACAAATACTTTTTTAAAGTCAACTTGGCTGACATACATTCTTCAAGACTTGAAATTTCCATTGTCCGAACCAACATTGTTGTATTTTGATAATCAAGCAGCATTACATATAGCAGTCAATTCAGTTTTTCACGAGCGTATGAAGCACATTGAAATATATTATCATATAGTTCGAGAAAAATTACAAGTTGGAATCATCAAACCGTATTATGTTTCGACTAAAATGCAATTGACAGATATTTTCACTAAAGCTTTGAAAAGACATCAATTTCATTTTCGGGAGGACAAGTATGGTGTGGTTGACATACACTCTCCTTGAGGAGAGTATTACTATATAAACATATTTGAGGAATATATTTTGTAGTTATAGAATATATCTTATATATTCGTTAATATTTTTTTCCTAACTTTATTTTAGGAGGTTGATAATATATTTTATCTTATTTTCAGAATTTGGTTAGTAACATATTTTATTTATTTTTAGCCGTTAGTAGGTAGGGTGTTACTAAACCTGCTTTTATGGGTTTGTATACTCATTTTAAACTCCAAATTCACTCCAAGTATCTCGATGATTCTTAAAATTGTGGCTATGGTTGGCTCCTTTGTCAAGCAAGATTTCACTTTCAACGCACAATTTAAAGGAACACATGGTCGAATAAGAATTCTTAATTCGAGTCGATTCTTCCATGGTTGAGAGTTGAAGAACCTTGATTTTTCAGAATTTAATAATATTTTATTCTTTTTCCATTTCGATTTTATTAAATTCTTCTCTTTATTACTTTTCCTTTTTCCTTCTAACATTTACTTGACTGGTTCCTTCTCAACCCCTTTTAAAATACTTATTTTCAATAAAAATATTTAAGGTCCACCATTTTTTGGTATATAGGGTCATACTCAACCAATTAAACCAATCTAAGACGATTTCTTCCGGTATTTCTTGCAAAAATTCCAACCTGATTTCTTATTTATTCGAGCTCAATCAATATTTGTGCTTGAGACTTTAAATATCACCAAATTTTTCAAGGAGGTAATAAATTGAGTTAAAATAAAGAAATTAAAAAAATAGATAAAAAACTACTCTTCAAGAGGTGAAAATAGGACGAGAAGAGTGAAATGATCAAAGTGGTTTATTGTTTATTGTTGTCAATCACTGACCTTTGATCGTGGTCAACTCCTTCTTCAACATTTACCTAGCTTCCCGTGTGATTTCCTTATCCTCGAGGCTATAAAAAAAAATGTTCCACAATACTTTCTAGAGCTTATCTTGAATAGATTTTTGAATGAAAGTTGTAGCCAATGACATACTTGTAGCTTTAGGTTCTAAGTACATTGTACATAAAAATCGAAGGAGAAGATAATTGTACTCATCACATTTTTTTTAAGGAATTAAGAGAATTTTTACCCAATAATAGGTTAACAAATAATATATAAATCATATTTAAATGTTATAAGATATCCCTTAGCTCATTCAAAATTTAAATATATATAATCATATACATAATTATTTTAATATTTAATGTATCAAATACAATAAATATATTTTCCTTTTATGTTTAATATATCTCTTTTATGTTTAATATATCTGATGTATTATATATTAATTTAAACACTTTATCTTTTCTTTTAATTAAATTACTCCTCTTATTATTATTCTGAGCTAATAAGGGAATCTCTTACTATTACTCTGAACTAATAAAGGAATCTTAGAGACCTACAAATTATAAATCAAAGTTGCACTCTTAATGCACTTTTACTACAAGTTGTGTACATTCATATAATTATTACAAACAAGTCGATCCTTCACGAGTTTTTCGTAATTATAAATAGGTAAAATGTTTGTTTTACCAATATAATTATATCTTACATTTTTTATTTGAAATATTCTTTAAAAGTGCATTTTAAACCCATTTGATTTTCTTCTTCTTCCAACTTTTCATTGTTCTTCTCCTTAGGGCATTACATTCTTCTTCCAACTTTTCATTGTTCTTCTCCTTAGGGCATTACATATTCCTTTTTGGGATGTTTACAAAGTTATAAGTTTTCTTCCTTTAGGTGTTGGGAATATACATTTTATGGCTCAACGAAATAATTTGAATTGGCTTTGAATTTATTTAGAATTAAATAAAACTAAGGATTATACAAACTTACACTGAAGAAATGTAGAGAAAGTTCTGGCACATCTTTAATCTACTTGCTCCGGCTCCTTTAACGATTGAATCTACCCCGCATAGTCTTTCTTGCTATGATTCAAACACAACGTTTGGGCTTGTAAGAGCATTTTGTAAGAAAATCCCCAAAGAATTAGGATAACTTTTGCGAAATAATATTTTAGATTAAATTTATATTTAAATGTTATATATATATAATATATAGTTATTTAAGGGATTTCAAATACATAATTATTTTAATATTTAATGTATCAAATATAATAAATATATTTTTATTTTTATGTTTAATATATCTAACATAGTATATATTAATTTGAACACTTCATCTTTTCTTTCAATTAAATTACTCCTTTTACTGTTACTATGACCTTTTACTATTACTATGAGCTAGTAAAGAACCTTATAAGCTTATAAATTATAAAATAAAGTTGCACTCTTATGCACTTTCACGATAAATTGTGTACATTGATATAATAATTACAAGCGAGTCGATCCTTCACGATGTGTACATTGATATAATAATTACAAGCGAGTCGATCCTTCACGATTTGTTCGTAATTATAACTACGTAAAAAATTTGTTTTACCCTTGTAATTATATCTTGCAACTTAAATACCACGGTTCTCTAATGAACAATGTCCGTTCTCTAATGAACTTAAATACAACTTCATTAATAAAATGCTTAAAGGGATAAAAACATCTCGATACCACAAAATTTCTCAAAATAATTGTTGAGAATGGGATTTGAACCCACACCCTTTCGGACCAAAACTTTAATCTAGTGCCTTAGACCAACTCGGCAATCTCAACTTTGATTTTCACATAAGTACAATTAGTTAGTTGGCTAGCACATTAGATCCCTCCAAAAATTAAATTCGTGCATTAATAGACCTGAAAGGAAAAAGGAAGAAGGAAGTAAATAGAACAAGTAACATTAATGAGTTAAGGTGTTTGGAAAACGATTGGAAAGGAAAAAGGAAGTAAATAGAACAAAAAGATCATTTTTCTAATTATCAAAGATCTTTCCGAATTTTCAATTCCTTATCTAGAAAGAATTTCAAGATGCTTACAAGGAAAAAATGAACAACGGATGAAAAATTGTTAGAAAAATTATGGATTTTTCACCAAAAATAATAATAAAATATTCGAAAAGTTGCAAATTACCAAAATAACCCTAAAATTATGGATAATTACGGATGTCATTCTGCTGAAAATCAGAACCTCCCCAATGATGTCTAGCAAAAAAGATCATTCGAATCTTAAAATTCAACCGTTGGATCTCCTCCAAAATTCGACACGATCTAGAACGTACAAAGATCATCAAATCCAATGGTTAGAATTCAAATTGGAAGTTGGTAACTCGCTGATCAGAGGGGATATTTCTGACAAATTATCCAAATATTCAATCTCCAAATCACCACGATTTTGGAGGTTTCAACGTCGGTGGAAACTTCCACTATAAAGTATGAAGTTGGGCAATAGTTTAGAACAAGAATCAAGTAAGGTTGATCTCCCAATCGTAGGCAATAAGCGTTTAGATTTTGGGTCTCCTACTATCAGATTTCTTCCAACTTCGAGAACAATTCTCCACCATTTCCCTTCAAACTTGTTCCTACCATTTTTAAATAAGATTACCCACAAGTTCTGTGAAGAAATTGAGGCCTGACATATTGTATTTAGTTCGTATGCTTAGTCAATTTATGAATGAACCAAGAAAATCACATTGGGAGGCAGCTCTTCGAGTTCTAAGATACATCAAAGGTATTCCTGGTCAATAACTTCTACTACCATCTGAAAACAACTTGAGATTACAAGCATATTGCAATTCTGACCGGGGTGGTTGTCGAACTTCGGGACGGTCTATTTCTTGATTCTGCATTTTCGTGGGAAATTCAATTATTTCTTGGAAGTCTAAAAACAAAACCAATGTGTCCAGAGCATCAGCAAAAACTGGGTATCGAGTTATCACAAATACTTTTTTAGAGTCAACTTGGCTAACATTCATTCTTCAAGACTTGAAATTTCCATTGTCCGAACCAACATTGTTGTATTTTGATAAGCAAGCAGCATTATATATAGCAGTCAATTAAGTTTTTCACGAGTGTACGAAGCACATTGAAATAGATTGTCATATAGTTCGAGAAAAATTACAAGCTGGAATCATCAAACCGTGTTATGTTTCGACTAAAATGCAATTGACAGATGTTTTCACTAAACCTTTGGAAAGACATCAATTTGATTTTTGGGAGGACAAGTAGGGTGGGGTTGACATACACTCTCCAATTTTAGGGGAGTATTAGGATATAAAGATATTTGAGGAATATATTTTGTGGTATAACTGTAATTAGTTATAGAATATATCTTATATATGTAATTAGTTAATATTTAAGAGTTGGTTGATAATATATTTTATCTTATTTTCCAGGATTTTGTTAGTAATATATTTTGTATATTTTATCTTATTATCAGGATTTGGTTAGTAGCATATTTTATCTTATTTTGAAGAGTTAGTTGGTAGCTTGTATCCTATTTGAATAACGTTGTGAACATTAATGAAGATAGCAGTTTTTTATCCCACTTATGTTTTTCATTCTTAACAACTTAGAGGGACATTTGTTGAGCAATTATCTTTACCAATCAAGATCCAAGAACTATTGAATTTTCAGGACTCTTCGTTGGAATATTTTTGACGTTTATGGGTTTTTATACTCGAATTTCAAACTCCAAATTTACTCCAAGTATCTCGATGATTCTTAAAATTGCGGTTATGGTTCAATCCTTTGTCAAGCAAGCTTTCACTTTCGAACGCACAATTTAAAGAAAAACATGGCCAGAATAAGAACTCCTAATTCGAGTCAATTCTTCCATGGAGAACTCCTAATTGGGGTCGATTCTTTCATGGTTGAAAGGTTGAAGAACCTTCATTTTTCCAATCAAACATTACTTTTTATTATGAGGGGTCATACTCAACCAATTAAACCAATCTAAGACGATTTCTACAAACATTTCTTACAAAAATTCCAACATGATTTCTTACTTATTCGAGCTTAGTCTCAATAATTGTGCTTTTGAGACTTCAAATGTCACCAAATTTTTTTTAAGGAGGTAATAAATTGAGTTGAAAAAAAGAAACTAAAAAAATTGGATAAAAAAAACTAGACTTCACGAGGTCAAAATAGGACAAGAAGAGTGAAATGATCAAAGTGGCTTATTGTTTATTGTTGTCGACCACTAACCTTTGATCGTGGTCAGCTCCTTCTTCAACGTTTAGCTAGCTTCACGTGTGATTTCCTTATCCTTGAGGGTATAAAAAAATGGTCCACGATACTTTCTAGAGCTTATCTTGAATAGATTTCTAAATGAAAGTCGTAGCCTTTGACATACTTATAGCGTGCATTGTAGGTAGAAATCAAAGGAGAAGATGATTGTACTCATCACATTTTTCTAGATTTTTGTGACCTAAAATTTGCTTTGATCATGCCCTTCTAGGACTTATCTTATCTCGATTTCTTTTATAAACTTGGTTGTTTACTTCTCATGAGATTTAAAGAACAAATTTTAGCTCTATTAATTTAGAATTGAAGGAGATTTTTTAAGTCGATTTTTTATTTCTCGGTTTTAAGCTTACCAATTCAACTTTAATAGAGAGTATCCATCTTCGTGCAAAGGGATTGAAATCGATTGTAAATAAATATTTTTTTTAGCTCTATTGTGAATAAATATTTTAATGGTCTTTAAGTTTATTTAGGATTAAACAAATTTAAGGTTATAAGTATTTAAGTTATTTGCTTCCTTTCATTAAATTTACTCTACAAACTTTTTCTTGCTATGATTCAAGGTTTAGGTGTGTGAGAACCTTTTGAAAAAAATTCTAAAAAAATTAAGAGAATTTTTTTTTTTTTCAATAATAAGTTAATAAATAATATATTATTTAAATCATATTTAAATATATAAGATGTACATATATATTTAGCAAATTTGAATTTCATTCAAAATTTAAATATATTAATGTATCTCATATACATAATTATTTTAATATTTAATGTATCAAATATAATAAATATATATTTTTCTTTTATGTTTAATAATATCTAATGTATTATATATTAATTTAAACACTTCATCTTTTCTTTTAATTAAATTACTCTTTTTACTTTTACGATGAGTTAATAAGGGATACTTCATCTTTTCTTTTAATTAAATTACTTTTTTTATTTTTACGATGAGTTAATAAGGGATTCTATAGACCTACGAATTATAAACCAAAGTTGCATTCTTATGCACTTTTACGATAAGTTGTGTACATTGATATAATCATTATCAACAAGTCGATCTTTCACGAGTTGTTTGTAATTATCGTGAATGTCATCACAAGAGTCGAGAATAGTTTTTTATTCCCTTTAGTACGTTATTAGTGATATTAAGGACTTAGATTGAGACCTAATAGGGCCCCTGACCTGATCGGTAGACCCATGATAAAGTACTATTGAGTTTGACCTAGATTTGTCATATAGTATAAGGTTTGTTCCATTTAGTATCATTATAGTTTCAGAGGCTTTGTTCCATAAACTTGTCTTGAGTGACGAGGGACCACATAGGTAGAATTAATTTGTTGGCTAGCATATGAGGTCCCTCCCCAAATTCAGTATAACTTTATGGTCTTGTGGAGTGGTTACCCGCTAACCTTTCATATATGATGTTAAAGATTCATGATACCATATTGAAAATTGATGAGGTCACACTTCTCATATACAATGTAAGTTAGCTAATGAAGTAAGATAAACAGAAAAAGTTAGTTCATACTAAAACTCAGATTAGGTGAACTATACATAAACTCTCATTGAGTTCGTTACGTGTAAAAGAATTACTTACGAACTCGAAAGGGATTAGTGATCAAAATATTAAGCATTATTGGATCAAAAACAATATAATCTTCAAATAAAATAATATAATCTTAAATTGATATAGGGATTTCATTAAAATGCTTAAAGGGATAAAAACATCTTGATACGATAAAATTCTCAAAAAAACAATTATTGAGAGTGAGATTTGAACCCACGCCCTTCCAAACCAGAACCATAATCTAGCGCCTTAGACCAACTCGACCATCCCCACAATGATTTACACATAAGTAAAATTAGTTAGTTGGCTAGAACATGAGATCCCTCCCAAAATTAAATGTAACTTTATGGTCTTATGCCGTGGTTGCTAGCTAACTTTCATAGATGATGTTCAAGCTTCATGATACCACAATGAACAATGATGAGGTCACGCCTCTTATATACATGGATAATTCAATTCCTAAGCAATGTAATTAGCATACCAAGTAAGATAGAATAAAAGCTAGTCCATTCTAGAACTCATATGGGAAATTCGTAGGATGGTGGCGTGATAAATTAGATGAACTACTATGCATGAACTCTCATTTGGTTTGTTACATGTAAAATAACTACTTACAAACCCCAATTGGATTAGTGATTATGCATGAGAATCGCTTTAGGAACTTTTAGATTGTTTGGGAGGTTTAGAGTCCAAGTTTGATCAAGGCGGGAAGAGTTAGGGAGTTGATATTGAGAGCGCCCTTATTTCTTAAAAAAGTTTAGGGATCAAAATATTAAACCTCATTGGATAAAAAAAATAATATAATTTTAAAATGATATAGGGATTTCATTAAAATACTAAAAGGGATAAAAACAAATGCATACCACGAAATAGTTCATTATGGTTCAACCTGAAAAGGTGATCAAATTTCATGAATATGGTCTAATGGTAAATTTAATTGAGTAATTTTATAGAGAGAGAAAACCTTTGTGCTGAATCATAATGCTACAACAAATCTTGGAAGCAATCTGATTAGGATGATAGTTGCTAAAATATTTGTTGTAGCAATTCTTGCAACAAATTTGAATCGGAATAAACATGTCATATTAATTATTGACAGCCTAATTGGAGACGGCGTATGTGGATGAGTAATAACTTTTCAACTCTAAATGAGAAGAAAGAAACAATATAAAAATGAAAGGTTGTTCTGCATCAACTTCCTCCGTAATATCACAATTCAAGAATGCAATTTTCACATCTATTTGATACAATACAAAAATTTTGTAGGAAGCTAAAGCAATAACATTCTAATAGTTTTTAGTCTAGCAACGGGTGTAAAATTTTCTTCATAGTCTATATCTTCCTTCTACAATAACCTTGAGCTACAAACCTAACTTTATTTCTAATGATATTCCCATTTTCATCAATTTTATTTTAAAAATCCATTTGGTTCGAATAGTGGAAATATTAGAGGGTCTAGTGACTAATTCCCAAACTTTATTCCTCTCAAATTGATTTTGTTCTTATTGCATAGCTAAAATCCAAAACTCATAATTTTCGGTATCCTTAAGACTTTTTGGTTCAATTTTGAAAAACAAAAACAAGATTATTTAATAAATTAATAGAAGAACTAGTTTTCATACCTTGTTCAAGATCATCAATAATCAAGTCCTTGGGATGAGATAAGGCATACCTCCATTCTTTTGGCATTGATGAAGAACTTTCTTCTTTTTTTCATTTAAGCTCACTTCTTCTTTATATGAAACAGTTTCTTTGCCTTTGTCATCGACGAGTAAATCTCTAAAGTTTCTTTCTAAATCATTACTGCAAATAGACTCATTAGAAATGTTATTACAAGATTCATTGAATACTACATGAATAGATTCCTCAATAACTAAAATTCTCCTTTTGAAAACTCCATAAATTTTACTAGTAGATGAATAACCGAGAAAAATACTAATATCCTTTTTATAATAAAATTTTTCCAGCTTTTTCTGTGTTGTTCAAAATAAATCATTGACACAAAAAAAAACTTTGAAATATTCCATACTTGGAATTTTATTATGCCAAAGTTCATAAGGAGTTTTATATAAAGAGTCTAATTAAAACTTTATTTGAAACATAACAAACCGTATTAACAGCTTCCGCACAAAAATATTTAGGTAAATCATACTCATTTAACATTGATCTAGCAAATTCTTGTAAAGTGCGATTTTTCCTTTCAACCACACCATTTTATTGAGGAGTCCTTGGGAGAGGAGAAGTCAGGAGCAAAACCATTATCTTCATAAAAAATTTCAAATGCTACACTATCAAATTCTCTTCTATGGTCACTCATAATTAAAAAAAACCTTTTTCATTTTGAACTCTTTTTACAAAAACTAGCAAATCTTTTCAAAACATCATTCTTATGTTTTATCATCAAAACTCAAGTAAATCTCGAAAAATCATATCATAAAGGCATAGTAATTCCCTCCATAGCTAGCTATTTTAGAAGGGCCAAATAAGTCCATATGTAACAGTCGAAGATGTCTAGTAGTAGAAATCTCATTTTTAGATTTTGAAAGAGGACTTAGTTTGCATACCCATTTGACAAGCATCAAAAATTTTATCTTTTTCAAATATAAATTTAGGAAGATCTCTCACTAATAAATTTTTGGAGATATTTGAAATCAAATGCATACTAGCATGTCCTAATCTTCTATGTCATAGGCAAGAGTTATCATGTAAAGCCGAAAGACATTTATCATTTGTGAGACAATCATTTAAATCAATAATGTACATATTATCATCTCTATGTTCAACAAATAACACTTTTCTATCACTAATATTTTCAATTATGCAATTATTTTTATCAAATATACTCTAAAACCTTTATCACATAATTGACTAAGGCCAAGTAAGTCATGTTTTAAACCATCAACTAAAAGTACATTTTCAATGAGAGTACCAGAGTCATTACCTACCGTACCCTTACCAATTATTTTACCCTTCTTGTTGTCACCAAAAGTTACTAAGCCACCATCATTTTTGTAAAGATTCACAAACTTGGATTGGTTTCCCATCATGTGTCTTGAGCAACTACTATGCAAGTACTACTTTTTTTTCTTGCAGGCTTTCAAACAAACCTAAAAAAACAAAGATATTCAAAATTGACCTTTTGGTACCCATACTTGTTTGAGTCCTAAAAAGTTTCACAAATTTAGGGATCCATTTCATGTTTGCATTCATATTAAAGACATTGTATTTGGATAAGTAACCAGAATAATCTTTATGTCCAAACTTAGCCTATGAGAAACAAATTCTTGGACTAAGTTTATGTATCCTATTTTCAATAGAAAAATTATTTCTTAAAACATTGTTAAATTTTATATTTTGAGAAAATTTTCATCTGGAATGAATATTTTGAGAATTTTTCAATTTAAATCACTTAGGTCTAATATGACCTTCAACACCACAATAATGACATATGGGCACAAATCTAGATTTATCATATTGATATACAAATTTACATGTGTTAGAATTAGACATAATAGGGGATGCTTTAACAAATATTGTTTTAGAACTTGAAGGGGTAGAACATTCATTAATATAGCCTAATCCTCTTTTATCCCGTAAGCCTTACCTACTTCAATAATTTTATCTAATTTTTGAGGACCTATAGTTAACTTTTTAAAAGACTCTTTAGCCTTATCGAGTTCTTGCATAGTATTTAATTAATTTTTTCTTTGAGAAATTTAACTTTATCTATAAATGCATTTTTCTCATCACAATTAAATACAGGTTTTTTTCAGAAGGCACATCAAATTTTACAATATTATGATCATTCTCTTTTAAACAAGAAATTTCATTTAATAAAAAACTTATTTTCAATTATTGAAGCTTTATATTTCTTTTGAACCATATTTTGAGCTCAAGTTTTTCTAAATCAAGTTGCATCTCCACGAAAACTTTAAATAATTATCATAAGAATTACCTCATCATCTTGTTCATCCTCTTTGTCACTATGAGCCATGAAGCAAAAAATTGCTACTTTTTCATCACTTGCACTCTCATCACTATCATCCCAAGTAGCCTACATTGCTTTCTTCTTGGATTTCTTAGATGATTTGAGGAGAGTACAATTTGTTCTTATATGACCTGGCTTTTTACATTTATAGCATATTATCTCATCATTTTTGCTCTTTTCACCTTTTGACTCTTTTTGGTTGGTGAAATGTTTCTTAAATTGTTTCTTCCTTTCGTACATTATTAGTGATATTAAGGACATAGATTGAGGCGTAAAAGTGCCCCTGCATTGATCGGTAGACCCATGATAGAGTACCATTGAGCTTGACCTAGATTTGTCATATAATATCAAGGTTTATTCCATTTAGTGTGATTATAGTTTCAGAAATTTTCATGGGCTTCTGAATAGAGCCTTTGTTGAATAAACTTGTTTTGAGTGAGACGAGGGACCACACAAGTAGAATTAGTTAGTTGGCTAGCACATGGGGTCTCTCCCCAAATTCAGTATAACTCTATGGTATTGTGGAGTGGTTACCGACTAACCTTTCATATATGATGTTTAAGATTCATAATACCATATTAAACAATGATGAGTCACACTTCTCAAATACATGGATACTGATAATTCACTTCCTATGCAATGTAAGCTACCCAATGAAGTAAGACGAACAGAAAAGTTAGTTCACTCTAGAACTTAGACTAGGTGAACTATACATGAACACTCATTGGGTTTGTTACGTGTAAAAGAATTACATACAAACTCGAAATGGATTAGGGATTAGGATCAAAATATTAAACCTCATTGGATAAAAAATAATATATTTTAAAATGATATAGGGATTTCATTAAAATGCTTGGATAAAAACATCTTGAAATAAATTAATTGTTGAGAGTGAGATTTGAACCCAAACCCTTTCGTCCAAAACCTTAATCTAGCACCTTAGACCAACTCGGTCATCTCAACCTTGGTTTCCACATAGGCACAATTAGTTAATTGTAGCTAGTACATGAAATCCCTCCCAAAATTAAATGCGACTTTATGGTCTTATGCAGTGGTTACTTGCTAACTTTCATTGATGATGTTCAAGATTTGTGATACGATATTGAACAATGATGAGGTCCCACCTCTTATATACATGGATAATTCAATTCCTAAGCAATGTAATTAGTCTGCCAAGTAAGATAGCATAAATGTTAGTCCACTCTAGAACTCATATAGGCAATTCGCAGGATCGTGGCGTGATAGATTAGATGAACTATGCATGAACTCTCATTTTTTTTTTAGAACTACTTACGAATCAAAATTGAATTAGTGATTATGCATGAGAATCTCTTTAGGAACTTTTGGATTGTTTTTGAGGTTTAGAGTCGAAGTTTGATCAAGGTGGGGAGAGTTAGGTAGATGATATTGAGAGCACCCTTATTTCTTAAAAAAGATTAGATATCAAAATATTAAACCTCATTAGATAAAAAAAAAAATAATATAATCTTAAAATGATATAGGGATTCCATTAAAATACTAAAAGGGATAAAAACATGTGCATACCACGAAATAGTTCATTATGGTATAACATGAAAAGGTGATCAAATTGCATGCATACAATATAATTGTAAATTTAATTGAGTACTTTTCCTTATGGAATCGATAATTTACTTATTACTTCCTACTTCTGATAGTGTATACTTGCACTTATTCTTGTGAATTTTACACCATTCTACGATATACCTTTACAAGCTAGTTTTTTGTACCGTTGTCGGGGAGCCTAATTTAGTTACTTTATTTGCTGTCTTTTTATTGAGTTGGTTGCTACAAAATTTTGTGTATGAACCCACCCACGACTTTGAAATTTATTTTTGATCTAGAAATAGAGAAAACTTTCTTGTGAAGTTTAAGGGAGCAAAGGTTGAAAATAGTCGAACATAATATATAACAAGGAGATCTTGCTGCCGAACTAAATCAAGAGTTTCAAAATCCAGCAATGATGAATAATCAAGGTAGAATCCTTTCTAATACTATTATTTTAGCCAATGGGAAAAGAGTAATCTTAGCATATCCACACCCAGCTGTGGAAGAGCTAAATTCGTGCATTAATAGACTTGAAATGTAAGCAACTACTTTGGAGCTACAACCCATTATGTTTCAGATGCTGCAAACCATTGGGCAATATCATGGAGTATCATCAGAAGATCCCCACCTACCTCTAAAGTTATTTTTTGGGAGTGACTAACGCATTTTGATTCAAAGGAGGGGATAAATATGTAATTAAAATGAGTTTACTCCCTTATTCTCCAAGAGTTGGTGCTAAATCATCTTTGAACACCTTAACATCGGGAGAAATTGATTCTTGAAATAGTCTAGTAGAGAATTTTTTTATCAAGTACTTCCTACCAACTAGAATGACACAGTTTAGAAATGAAATTGTTTGTTATCAATAATTTGAAGCTCACACATTACGTGAAGCTTGGGAGAAATTCAACAAGATTCTTAGAAAATATTCTCACCATGGACTACTCCCTTGTATCCAAATAGATACTTGATACAATGAACTAAAGATTGGTATTAAACAATACTTGATGTTGATGCTTTGACCTCTATAAATAGTCAATTAGCTTCAGTCACTAATATTCTACGGACTTTGATATTTGGACAAGGCTCAATGACTAAAGCACCCGTTTAGTGTAATGACTCATCCAACAGTTAAATCTTGTGTATATTGTGGAGACAAACACACTTTTGATCAATGTTCATGTAATCTAGCTTCAGTGTTTTATGTGCGAAATCAAGCTAGTCAAGGAAACGAAAATAATATTTCCTTCCCAAACACTTACAACCCATGGTGGAGAAACCATCAGAACTTCTCATGGAAGAGACAAAGCTCATACAATCAACAAATTCCACCTAAGAAAAATTACCGCCTCGATTTTAGACAACAAAATAAAATGACATAGGTTCCTCAACAAGCCAATACCCAAGGGAACGAAACTAGCTCAGCACATACTAGGGACATTACTTCAGAACCTAATGAAGAAATATATGGCAAAGAATGATGCTATCAGCATTCTTAAAATCTGTTAGTTCATAAGGGCGAATTAGCAACTAAGCTATGTAATAGAGCTCTTGGAAAGTTGTCAGCAGATACCGAAACACTAAAAAGAGATGGTAAAAAAAAAAATAATATTTAGCGTAGAATTGAAAAGTTTGAAGAAAATACCAAAACATAAGAGGTGAAATTAAAGAAAACAACAATCGTTACCCTAAAAATAGCTGATATACAATAGAGAACTAAGAAAAATTCTAAACAAAAGGATCAAAATAAAAATTAGGCAGAAGAGTCGCCCAAAATGCAAGTAACAGATAACAAACAAGAAGAATGTAAAACATACATGCTAACACCTCCTTTCCAACAAAGAATAAAAATAGAGAAAGAAGACCCCATTTTGAGAAGTTCATGGATATTCTAAGGAAAAATTAATATAAACATATCACTAATGAAGGTCTTGAACCAAATGACAAATTATGTAAATTTATTTAAGAAAATGCTCATTGATAAGAAAGTTGGTAGAATTCAAGGTACTGCAACTAAATGAGAAGTGTAGAGTAATTCTGTAAAATAAGATCCTGCTAAAGGAAAAAGACTCGTTCACAATTTCAATATCAAGAGGATTAAAAGAGGTAGGTAGAGCAATATGTGACATGGGGGGCAACCATCAACTTAATGTCCCTATCCAATTCTAAGAAGTTAGGGATTGATGAGACTAGACCAAGTATAGTCACCATCCAACTAGCTGATAGGTCAATAACTTATTCAAAAGAAATGAAATTGAAGACATTTTAATTCGAGTGGATAAATTCTTATTTCTCGAATATTTTATCATTTTCGATTATGAAACATATCGTGATGTGCGATTTAAGTTGGGGATACCATTTTTAAAAGATAGTAGTAGATATTTACAAGGAAACCACCACTTTAAGAATTGGTGACTAGTAACTGGAGTTTAATAGTAATGACAACTTGGATTATCCAACCTTGGTAGAAGAATGACATAATTGGAAATATATGCAAGAAGAAGACATTAGTTAGAGTAATTCCATCGAACGTCTAGTAAGTTTAGATGAAATCAGTAGAGCTTTTTAATCCCTAGAATTAGAGGGAAGAAAAAGTTCCCCAATGAAGTCATCTATTGAGGAAGCATTGTAGCTAGACTTGAAACTACTGCCCCTAGCCTAAATATTCACATCTAGGTGATGAGTTGATATTATCAATCAGTATCTCAGCAACACTATCATTAATTCAAGAGATCATGCTTCTACAAATATTAACGAAGAACAAGAGGGCAATATCATCGACATTGGCGGACATAAAACGGATTCGTCTTTCACTATGTATGCACAAAGTTCTATTGGAGGAAGGATAATTTAAATTCACTTATCAACAAAGAAGATTAAATCTAATGATGAAGAGGTGGTTAGAAAAGATATTATTAAGTGACTAGAAGATGGAATAATAAATCCAATGATGAAGAGGTGGTTAGAAAAGATATTATTAAGTGACTAAATGATGGAATAATCTATCCAACTGCAAACAAAAAATTAGGGTTAGTCCTATTCAATGTGTTTCAAAGAAAAAATGAATGATAGTATTAGCAAAGGAGAACAATGACCTGATCCCCACTAGAATAATAAATGGATGGAGACTGTGTATTGATTATAGAAGGTTGAACAAGGCAACGTGCAAGGACCATTTTCTCTTACCATTCATTGAACAAATGTTTAATAGACTCGCTAGAAAGATATTATTATTTTGTAGATAGATATTCGGGATACAACCAGATTACAATCCTTTAAAATACAAAAAAAAAAATTAAGTAAACAATGTCATGGACTTAAACATTCGGAGTAAAATCTTTAAAATACAAAAAAAAAATTCATAAGTCGTAACATATACGTTCGAACTCATCATATTGGGGAAGCATCTCGATGCACATGACACACAAATATGCATGATATCCCCATAACTTATAATGATGACATAATGTATGGTGCAAGATAGAGCTTCATTTATCAATAACATAATAAATCTGTGAATTATGCTAACATAATTCGTGTACATCCTGACATAGCTTTCCTGACATGGTCTATCGAAGTTATGTTTCATAGATTATTATTGGAATATATTTTTATATAGCCGTAATCAGTTAGGACTTTCAATCCACTTATGTTTCTCATTCTTAACATGATATCAAAGCTTCTCATTCTTAATTAAGTTGGGTGTTATTGACCTACCCTCTCCAACTTGAGACACTTTCCAACTTGAGTGGAGTAAAGACAAGTTTGGTGTTATTGACCTACACTTTCCACCTTGAGGGGAGTATTGGAATATATTTTATATAGACGTAATCAGTTAGAACTTTCAATCCCACTTATGTTTCTCATTATTAACATGGTATCAGAGATTCTCATTCTTAACATGGTATCAGAGATTCTCATTCTTAACATGGTATCAGAGTAGGAGAAGAGGAAGAAAGGAAGAAAAGTGACAGAGATCGGAACAGAGGACGACGAATGAATTTGGATCACCTTCCACCCGATATATCATCCTTTTAAGTCTAATCTCAAAAGTTTTAATTTCTGGTTTCTATAGTGATTTTTTTTTTTATTGAGCACTCCAAATCATCAATATTTTTTCTCTCAACAATTAAATAAAGAACATATTCATTATCAATCCCAATTCAGTCACCAACAGGTAGCCTCCTAATCTCAATCTGGGTCTTGAAATGCCTACCGATATTCTCAATCATTCTCTTAAATCGAGAATAGTGGTTGGCAAACAATTCTCGATCGTCCAATATTAAGACTACGTTATAAGCATCTGCAAATTTGTCACAACATTTTTACCAGATTCATTGATGGAATGATTAGCTGATGAACAAGCTCTCAAGTTAAAATATCTCTCTCACTTATCACTAACAAAAATCTTTGGCACGTGCCCCTCAGAAGAACCTGTCGACCTATTTTCCTTCCAACTGCTTCTACTTGATCGTAAACAAGATATTCACGAAGGCTACATAAGACTACTGGCTAAAGTAATGAGATATCCTTGTTTGGGTTATCCTTTGAAACTTCTTTAAAGGAGTTAACTTGACACATATAAGAGAACAATATTCATTTTCTGAGAGTTAGTGTTATTACTCTTCAACTTAGGGGGAATAGAGACAAATTGGGTGTTATTGACCTACACTTTCCAATTTGAGGGGAGTATTGGAATATATTTTATACGGTCGTAATAGTTAGGACTTTCAATCCCACCTATGTTTGTCATTCTTAACAATCATCGATTTCATAACAACCTCATATAAGATGACATGACCACAAAATAGACTAGCTTTATTACATGACATAACTTATCCCGACATCACGTGGCATAACATGACATAACATAGCACATCATAGATAGACATAGCAGAGCATAACATCGAACAACATAGCAGAGCTTAACATATCATGCATACATATGAAATGTGCAGAGGCCACGGGACACGCATCATCATACAGAATACAATTCATCCAACAAAACTAGTAGTAGAGCCACTTGGTTGAATTAATCCTGTAAACCATCATTTAGATATTAAGACCTTAATATCTTGACACCTACATCTTGACCAAGATATATTCCATGGTACAAATGACCACAATATCTAGATGCAATTCTTTCACCTATCTTCACTAACCGTCTATTTATTTTCCTATCTTTTGAATTTACCTGGGTGTAACTTTTCTAAAAATTGCCTTCACTTTTTATAGCATATTAAAAAAAGAGGCTATAAAAAGACATTTTTTCTGGTAGGGTTGAAAAGTTTTTGAGCCGTCGATCAATTATGAAAATGCTTCCTAAGTGATCTATAAATACAGCTTCTTATGTCCTCCTTAATTCAAAGGCAAAGCATATATAGGCTGCTTTTTGTGAAGATCAGCCCATCATGGCCGCCCCACTTTTGTTTCTCACCTTCCTGGCTATAACTTGTTGGGTTGCATGGGCATCCGATCCAAGCCCACTTCAAGATTTCTGTGTTGCAGATCTACACACTCATGGTAAGCCATTCTAAATATATATATATATATATGCATCGTTTTTGGATGTCAATATTGATGATGCTTGTTTCATTGTGACACAGTGGAAGTGAATGGCCTAGTTTGCAAGGATCCCAAGCTTGTGGAAGCCAAAGACTTCTTCTGGAGCGGATTGAATGTAGCAGCCGGCATAAACAACCCCATGGGCTCCCAAGCAACTCCTGTCAGTGTTGCTCAAATCCCAGGGCTCAACACTCTTGGCATCTCCCTCGTTCGCTTTGACTTCGCCCCACACGGCATCAACGCTCCCCACACGCACCCTCGCGCCACCGAAATCTTGACAGTCCTCGAAGGCACGCTCCTGGTCGGCTTCGTCACCTCCATCCCGGAAAACCGTCTCATAACAAAGACCTTGAACAAGGGCGACATGTTCGTGTTTCCTGTTGGTCTCATTCACTTCCAACAGAATATCGGGAATGGCACTGCAGTCGTGTCGCCCTTGCAGCTTTGAGCAGCCAAAACCCAGGTGTTATTCCCATTGCAAATGCAATTTTTGGATCAAACCCGGACATCTCCACCGATATCCTTGCAAAGGCCTTCCAAACCGATCCCACTATTATAAGCAACATTCAGGCAAAGTTTTAGACAGTCAAGGTTTCATTTTTGGGTGTGCTTTGTACTGATCTTCACACACATATATATATATATAATACACACTTTTATTTAGTTATTTAAAAGTGATAAGCAAATCATTTCTTTACCTTAACAAGTAACTTTAAGGAGTAAAGGTTTGTAGATAATCATGGATATGTCATTCTGCTCAAAAAGGGATTTTAGCGAGTTTAACAAGTAACTTTAAGGAGTAAAGGTTTGTGGATAATTATGGATATGCCATTCTGCTCAAAAAGGGATTTTAGCGAGTCTTCCCGATACAAACAGAAGTCTTTAGATATAAGCATACAAACTTGAGGAACAGAAGTCTTTAGATATAAGCAAATGCAAAATGCAAGGAAGATTAATGATCTTAACAAAGAACGTTGAGAAGACAATTAAGAGGAACAAATTTTGAAATAAGTACTTGGCCTCAAGATTTAAGTTAAGGTGTATAGACACCCCAACAATGAGGAGGCAAGGAATTAAGGACAATGAACTTTAAAGTTTAATGAGGAGAATTTGTAACAAAAGTAGCTCTAATGACCCATGTAAGATTCAAAAGATCCAAGAAAAGAAATGAAGAGGATTAAGCTAGGATAAGATCTTAAGTGAGTCATTTCTATACCCTAACAAATAATATTAATGAGTTAAAAGGTGTTTGGAAAAGGATTGGAAACCAAAAGTAAATAAATAAAAAATTGGAAAAGGATTGGAAACCAAAAAGTAAATAAATAAAAAATGACGATGAAAAATTGTTAATTATGGATATTTAGGAAAAATAATAATAAAATATTCAAAAAGTGGAGAATTACCAAAATAACTCTAAAATTATGGATAATTACGGATATGCCATTCTACTAAAAATCAGAAACTCCACGGTGACATCTTACAAAAAAAAATTTGCTATTGGACACAGATCATTAAATCCAACGGTTAGAATTCAAATTGGAAGTTGGTAGTGATCAGAGAGGATATTTTTTACGGATTATCCAGAAAATTTAATCTCCAAATCACGATGATTCTGGAGGTTTCAACGTCGGTGGAAGCTTCCAAGTCTGAAGTTGGGGCAAAGTTTGGAACAAGAATCGAGTAAGGTCGAGCTCCCAATCGTAGGCAATAAGCGTTTAGATTTTGGATCTCCTACTCTCGAAATTCGAGAGCAATTCTCCACCATTTCCCTTCAAACTTGTTCCTACAGTTTTTAAACAAAACAAGATTACCCACCAGTTCTATAAAGAAATCGAAGAAATCGAGGCCTGACATATTGTATTCATGCATAGTCAATTTATGCATGAACCAAAAAAAAATCACATTAGGGGAGGAAGTTCTTCTCTGAGATACATCAAAGGTATTCTTGGTCAAGAACTTCTACCACCATCTAAAACAACTTGAGATTAGAAGCATAGGTATTCTTGGTCAAGAACTTCTACCACCATCTTTAGATTACAGCATAGGTATTCTTGGTCAAGAACTTCTACCACCATCTGAAAACAACTTAAGATTACAAGCATAGGTATTCCTGGTTAAGAACTTCTACCACCATCTGAAAACAACTTGAGATTACAAGCATATTGCGATTCTTTCTAGTAGGGTGGTTGTCAAACTTCCTAACGGTCTATTTCTGGGTTCTGCATTTTCGTGGGAAATTCAATTATTTCTTGGAAGTCTAAAAAAACCAAACCAATGTTTACAGATCATCAGCAGAAGCCGAGTATCGAGCTATCACAAATCCATGTTTAGAGTCAAGTTGGCTGAGATACATTCTTCGAGACTTGAAAGTTTCATTGTCCAAACCAGCATTGTTGTATTTTGATAATCGAGCATCATTACATATAGCAGCCAATCCAGTTTTTCACAAGCGTACGAAGCACATTGAAATAGATTGGTATATAGTTCGAGAAAAGTTACAAGCTGGAATCATCAAATCGTGTTATGTTTCGACTAACATGCAATTGATAGATGTTTTTACTAAAGTTTTGAGAATACAACAGCTTGATTTTGTGGAGGACAAGTTGGGTGTGGTTGACCTCAATCGTCTCCATATATAAAATATTTGTGGTATAACTGTAATTAGTTATAAAATATATCCTATATATAATATTTTTTATTCCTATTTTTAGGAGTTGGTTGATAATATATTTAGTAGTATATTTTTTAGATTTTATCTTATTATCAAGATTTGGTTAATAACATATTTTATCTCATTTTGAGGAGTTAGTTAGTAGCTTGTATAATTTAAAAGTTGTGAACATTAATGAAGATCCAGTTTTTTTTATCCACTTATGTTTCTTAATTCTTAACAACGTGTAGAGGGACACTTGTTGAGCAATTATTTTTACGAATCAAGCTCCAAGAACCATTGTATTTTCAGGAATCTTCGTGGGAATATTTTTTGGCGTTTATGGGTTTTTATACTCAAATTTCAAACTCCAAATTCACTCCAAGTAGCTCGATGATTCTTAAAATTGCGGCAATGGTTCGATCCTTTGTCAAGCAAGCTTTCACGATTTCTACAAGTATTTCTTGCAAAAATTCCAAATAAGACAAGAAGAGTGTAATGATCAAAGTGCCTTATTGTTTATTGTTGTCGACCACTGACTTATTATTTATTGTTTTAACTTTAATCGTGGTCAGCTCCTTCATCAACGTTTAGCTAGCTTCACGTGCGATTTTCTTATTCTCGAGGCTATTAAAAAATGTTCCACGATACTTTCTAGAGCTTATCTTGAATAGATTTCTGAACGAAAGTTGTAGCCTTTGACATACTTGTAGCCGTAGGTTTTAAGTGCATTGTACATAGAAATCGAAGGAAAAGATGATTGTACTTATCACATTTTTCTAGATTTTTGTGACCTAAAAATTTTCTCTTCCAAGACTTATCTTATCTCGATTTCTTTTATAAACTTGTTTGTTTACTTCTTATGAGATTAAAAGAACAAATTTTAGCTCTATTAATTTAGAATTGAAGGAAATTTTTTAAGTCAGTTTTTTATTTCTCTCAGCTTACCAATTCAACTTTAATGGAGTAACATCTTCATGCAAAAGATGGAAATGGAATTTCAGTTTATTTAGAATTAAATAAATTAAGGGTTAAAACATAAAATGGAGAGAGTTTTTTTTTTCAAGTATTTAATCTACTACTTGCTTCCGTTCATTAAATTTACTTGATTCATGACAAGGGTTAGGCTTGGAAGAGCATTTTGTGAGCATTTTGTGAGGGATGGGAGTGAGGGAGGGAGGGAGGGAGGGAGGGAGGGAGGGAGGGAGAGAGGGGGAGAGGGAGAGAGAGAGAGAGAGAGAGCTAGACCGAACTCATAGATCCCATGTCGAAACAGCCTACCCAAGCCACGCAAGGAATCACAAAGGACTTTACACACGAAGAAGGTAAGCTTTCACACCTTAACAACATAATTTGTCGTCGAAAAAGGGATTTCAAGTTTCGGATTGATTGGCCCTCACAGATCTATATGTTTTAGATGTTTACCATCCATAAAACTACATGGGACGTGAAGAGGAAGGAGAAACGATGAAGAACCAAAGAAAAACGGCGAGAAACGAGCGTCAGAACAACGTTACAGAGGAGAGAGAAATTTTTTCATCACCCGTTGAACTGCCACCACAAAATGCACCACCTCCGACAGCACCAGCGACTAGAATAGATCCTACTACTCAGCTGATGTGAGATTCATTCCAGGTGATGATGCACGCCAAGATGGTTACCCAACAAACTAACAGTTCGCGACGTGTCAGAGGAGCGAACTGGCTATGGAACTTTAAGCGGTTCGATTCGCCTCCATTCACCAATTCTAAGAAGGATCCAATAGAAGCCCAGATGTAGATCTTGTATATGTAGACCATCTTCCTATCAATAGAATGTCCTGACAACCACAAAGTATCCTGCGCGTCATATATTCTGCAAAAAGACGCGGAAGTGTTGTGGAAGGATAATAAGGATAATATTACTCCAGGAGGGGGAATCATGACATCGGATCGGTTCAAGGAGGTCTTCCTAAAGCAATACTATCCCAAGGTGGCCCAACTTAAGAAACAATAGGACTTCACCCATCTGACTTAGGGTGGACACTCGGTGGACCGATATGACCAGGAATTCATGAGAATAAAAAGGTTCGCGCGCCGTCACTAGTGGATACTGAGGAAAAAATGATTGAAAAATTTATTTTGGGCCTAGACCCTGAGATCCGCCGCATGGTGGAAGCTATAGACCGAAAGACATACGAGGCGGCACTAAGAACAACTAGAGTCCTAGAAAAGCCACAAGAAAAAAAACGTCGAGAATCTATTGTCACCGTTGGGAGAAAGCACCCGTATGAACCAAGATAAAAAGATTACCGACCACCGGCACGAAAATCTCATTATAACGATAGGCGTCTTGCCCAGTATGTAGATAGGAACCCTAGGAATAAAGAGAGGGGTCAAGGACATGAGAAGCTTCGATGCCGCGAATGTGGGAAACAACACTGGGGTAAATGCATGGGTGGCTCAAGAACATGCTTCAGATGCGACCGTGAAGGTCACACAGCCAAGTAATGTACTGGGAAGGGTACTGAGAATCCCGTTGAACCACCTAGAGGTCCAGGCAGTGGTGAGCAAACTATGTAGACCCGCTCGTAGTTAAAGGCGCATGCATCTACCGATAGGGACGCTGGAACATTTGACACCGTGGCGACAGGTATGCTATCTATAATGGGACATTATGTATTAACGTTATTTGATTCTAGTTCTACGCATTCTTTTGTATTCATGCCTTTTTTTAGTCGAGCAGGATTTACAGTAGAACCCTTATTGCATGTGTTATCTGTTGGTAGCCTAGAGTAGATCTAGTTACTGAAAATAGGGTAAAAGACGGACAAGTAATAGTAGCTGGACGAACCATAAGCGTAAACCTAAAAGTAGTAAATATGATGGATTTTGACATCATATTAGGAACGGACTGGCTAGCCAATAGGGGTGTACATCCAACCCGACAACCTGATAACCCGGACCAACCCAACCCGAATTATAGGGGGGTTGGGTTGGGTTGGATTAGTGTTTTGGGTTGGGTTGAGTTATTTTTTTTTGAACCTGAAGTGACTCGGTTCGTTTTCGGGTTCATGGGATAAAAAACTCGGGTTGACCCGAAACAGAATAAAACTTATAAATTTCATAATCTATCCTTATATTTTCCTTACTCACTAACAAATTTTTGTTAAATAATGTTGAGATGTTACATTTTTTTTATTGTTGTGGATGAATTTTTTTTTTTTTTTTTATAATTATAGATTGATTTGTGTTTCTTTGTGAACTTTTAATATTTTTTATCTAAGATTATATGGAATAATTATGAATTGTGAATAAATAATTTTTTTTACAAAAACTTTTAAAAAAAGTTAGCAACCGGAGAACCCTACCCGAACCCAACCCGAAAATAGAGGGTTGGGTTGTGAAAATTTTCGGGTCAGGTTGGGTTACCAATCCAACCAACCCGAACTTTTTGGTTGGGTCAAAAAAATCTCATAGCCCAACCCAACCTGGACAATGTACACCCATACTAGCCGAGAACTATGACAGTATAGACTGCCATAAGAAAGAAGTGGCATTTATGCCACCAAACGAACCCAACTTTAAATTTAAAGGAACTTGCATGGAAGTCACCAAAAAAATAGTATAATGATAAAAGCCAAACTCTTGGTACAACAAGGAGGGTGGGCTATACTAGCTTGTGTAGTAGACGTAAAAGAAAAAGAGAAAACAATGGATACGGTACCCATAGTAAATGAATTCCTAGACGTTTTCCTCAAGGATCTACCAAGAGTTCCTCCTTCACGAGCGGTAGACTTCGGGATATAACTCGAACAAGAAACTGTATCCATCTCTAAAGCACCGTACCGTATGGCTCCCGTGGAATTAAAAGAATTAAAAATACAACTAAAGATCTATTAGACAAAGGTTTCATCTGACCTAGCGTCGTCTCCCCTTGGGGTGCGCCGGTGTTGTTTGTGAAAATAAAGGCTCATCGATGCGCATATGTATCGATTATAGGGAGCTAAACAAGCGAACAATAAAGAGAAAATACCCACTCCCTCGCATTGAGAACTTATACGACCAACTCCGAGAAGCAACAGTATTTTCCAAGATAGACCTTCGTTCAGGCTAACAAGATTAAAATAAAGGATGGAGATGTACTAAAAATCGCCTTTCAAGCAAGTTATGGCCACTACGAGTTTGTAGTGATGTCATTTGGCATCACCAATGCCCCAACGGTGTTTATAAAATTAATAAATTGAGTATTCAAAGAGTGTCTAGATACGTTTGTTACCGTGTTCATAGACGACATCCTAATATACTAAAAAACGGATAAAAAACACCAAGAAAATCTCCAGAAAGCCTTAACTATCTTAATGAAAAATAAGTTGTATGCCAAATTCTCCAAATGTGAATTTTTGCTACAAAAAGTTTTGTTCTTAGTACACTTAGTGTCTAAAGACATAATTTCTATAGACCCCACTAAGATAGAAGTTGTCACTAAATGGGAACGCCCAACTACGGTTACCGAGGTACGAAGTTTCATGGGTTAGTAGGCTCCTATCAAAGATTTGTCCAAGACTTCTCTAGAATAGCTTCGCCTCTTACACCATTGACGAGAAAGGGTGTATCTTTTGGATGGAATGATGCATGTGAGGCCAGCTTCCAAGACCTAAAACAAAGACTAGTGTCAGCTCTAGTACTTGCGATCTTAGAAAGCTCAGCGAGATATGTAGTATACAACGACGCATCCAAAAAGGGACTAGGTTGTGTATTGATGCAACACGGTAAGGTTGTTGCGTACGCATCACGCCAATTAAAAGAATATGAGAAAAAATATCCTACACACGGACTAGAGTTAGCCGCACTAGTGTTTGCATTAAAGATTTGGCGACACTACCTATATGGAAAAAATTTAGTTGCTATTTTTATGTTTTCGTTCCTGAATATCAGAGCACTTATATGATCTTATGCAAGATTCTTTGTTTTGTCATGATATTCTATTTTCTGTTAGGATTTTATTTTTATATTCTGTTAAACATTGTACTAGCTATAAATATAGTCATAATAAAGTACTTAATTTCCTTTCTTTTGCAAACTTATCTTCATTAAATTTATCATTTAGTATTAGAGCCTTGTCTCTTTCAACTGCTGCTAACGATGACTACTGAAGGCAGCTTTGCCAAAATTTGTTTGTCACTACGATTATTGGAGCATGTTAATGGAGAACTTTCTTCACTTAGAGAATATTGGCAAGTAGTCAAGTCTTGAATTTCTGATGTAGCAGATGATGCTGATTACTCAGATGAACAAAAGAAGGAGGTAGCATATCAGAAATTGAAAGACTTAAGAGCTAAGAACTACCTTTTCCAGGCCATCGATCGCTCAATTCTGGAGATTATTTTGGATAAAGACAATTCGAAAGGAATTTTGGATTCAATGAAGAAAAAATTACAAGGATATAAAAAGGTGAAACGAGCACAACTACAGGCTCTGCACAAGGCATTTGAGACCCTTCATATGA
Organism: Cucurbita ficifolia; assembly: GCA_033971965.1. Classification (NCBI taxonomy): domain Eukaryota; kingdom Viridiplantae; phylum Streptophyta; class Magnoliopsida; order Cucurbitales; family Cucurbitaceae; genus Cucurbita; species Cucurbita ficifolia. The sequence continues at coordinate 3,458,278 of CM066974.1, forward strand.
AGGAAGGTGAGACTGTTTCTGATTTCTTTTCTCGTACTCTCACCATTTCTAATAAAATACGTTTCCATGGTGAAAAGATGAGTGATGTTAGCATTATTAAGAAAATCCTGCGCTCCATGACTTCAAAGTTTGATTACGTGGCTTGCTCCATTGAAGAATCCAACTGAAGAATCCAACGATTTGGACATCATGACCATTGATGAATTGCAGAGTAGCCTACTGGTTCATGAACAACGTACGCAAAGACATATTGTTGAAGAGCAGGCATTGAAGATCACTCTTGACAGCAGTATAGGAAGAACAAAATCGTGGAGGTGACACAATTCGAGGTAGAGGACGAGGACATGGGAGACCAGGTTTTAACAAAACTCTTGTTGAGTGTTTTTATTGTCATGACCTTGGTCATTTTCAGTATGAATGTACAAGGAAAAATAAGGGAAGGAATCACAAGCTCATTTTGCTGAAACTTCTGTACCGCTGCTTCTTTTGGCATATGTTGAAGAGATGGTAGAACAAAAGGACTCAACATATTGTTTGTCTGAAATAGAAGACTTCAGAATGTTCCAATCTTTTCAAAACAAAGGTGGAGAAAGAAATTGGAACAAATATTTTAGGTTTGAGAACTGATAGAGGTGGAGAGTTCACAACTACTAAGTTTGTTGAGTTCTACTCAAATCATGGAATACATCGACAACTCACTGCAACCTACACACCACACAAAAATGGAGTGACAGAAAGAAACAATCGCTTGGATGAGGAAGTTTATGTGGCGCAACCTCCTGCTTATGTGATCAAGGGAGATTTGGAAGATAGAAAAAGTACATCAGGCAGAGGATTAGCAGAGATGCAGTTAGGTTTCACCAGCGGTGGACATCTAGATTTGCAGAATTTAGACTCGGAGAAGAAGATGATGATGAATCATCGCCTTCAGGAGTTGGAGAAACCACTTCTTGAAGATAACGACGACGATGATGGAAGTGATGCTACGTCTGTGATTACGAGTTCGACTAGCGCTTGGTGTGAGACGATGTATAATCTAATTAGTCCGACGACACCACCGAATCAAAAGCCGGTTTCGACTTCGCCGACTACCTCTGCTTCGTCTTTTTTTTTCTTCGTCTACGTCGTCCTCTGTTGCTTCTCCGTTTTTCGATTCTTGGAAACAGTTTGTAATCGAAGCTGCGGTGGCAATTTCTGAAGGGAAATTAGAGGTACTAGATGAGATTCTTGCACCGGTGGTTAAGATTTCGAATGCGAGAGGTAGTTTTGTACAGAGATTGTCATTGTATATGGTTTTCGCTCTAAAAGAATCCTCAAATATCGAACAAAGAATTGTGAGCCTCGAAGGTGTAGTGAAAAAGTGAAATTTAGGGATCCATTGGTGTGAATGATCATGGGTTTATAAGTAAGGTATACATCCATTGGTGTGGGGTCTTTTGGAGAAGCCCAAAGCAAAACCATGAGAGCTTGAGCTTATGCTCAAAGTGGACAATATCATACCATTGTGGAGAGCCGTTGTTCCTAACAGAAGCAACCTCACAGAGGAAAGAGAAATTTCATTGGAGAATCACGT
>CM066974.1:3459950-3500216 GCA_033971965.1 Cucurbita ficifolia
TAGTAGGGTTATTTACTATTTCTTAAAACACTCAAGCCATGTGCTACTCTTACCTTTTAGGTAAATGTTTTGACACCCCTATAAAAATGACAATTGCATCAGAGTGAAGGTCATGGAACCAATGTTAGGGTAGCTACATTTTTTTGTCTCTTTTGTAGCCTTAGGTTAGATTAGGGCATTATTTTGTTTTCCTGGTGTTGTCACAGGGTCTGATGAAATTTTATCTTAAAAGATCATCACTATTCTAATGAGATCAAGCCCATTAACTAGAGAGTTCAATTTTTAAAAAGATTAATTAGTCTGCTTAGAGCATGATCTAACTTTTTAGAAGTTTCTCTTCTAAATATTGATGCATCTAACAAGTTTGGTCTACAAACGGAAGCAAACGAATAATTAAATTAAAATGAAAATTTTAAAAAATTTAGAATAACAAGGGTGCAATGCAAAGAACGTATAGAGTTTCTATCTCAGAAAATATCTCTTTTAAAGGACTCTTAAGGTCTTAAATTGAGTAAGCATCCCCAAATTTGAAAACTAAATAAAAAAAAAACAATCTTCAATTTGAATTTAGTCGTCAATGTTCTTCTTGTTATCTAAGCGATAGAACTCCATTTCTGTTTGTGGAATCCATATCTCCTCGTTAAAGTTCTTATAAACATCCCATTTGTAGAATTCTCGAGTCCTATAAGTCAACACAAACATAACCACAGCTCCTAACAATGTCGCTGCCGCCAATATTGTGAAAGATCCACCAACGCATTGAGGTCCAGTGCAAGTTAACTCCTTCACCGCAATCTGCTTACCTCAACGTAAAGCGTCCATATCGTACAGCTTCCCGACAACATCCACGTTCAGTATGTAAGACCCAAGTGGACTGTCAATTGCCCACAATTGAACAACGCCGAGTAACGTTTAAGACCAAAAATCTCAGAAATTACGGCAAATAGTAATAGGCGATGAAAAGCTGGCCAACGCAAGTGATGAGAAAGACAAAAGAAAAGGTTAGAGGACGAGGTAAGTTGTATTTGGTCATTAGGGTTTCTGAGATGAAGCTAGAGAAAACTCGGCCGAAGAAATTGAATATGAAACCCCATGAAACCAGGATGCCTATGGCTCGTTGTGGGTAGCTAAGTGATTCACCAACTTGACCTAAATTATCTATAGCGGCTAGAGATGACCCACATCCAGAAAATGTAGCAGCCATATCTTTGCTGAACACAGCTTGCAAGATGGTGAAATCTTCCCCTCTTTCAGGCTTGTTCCATATGTTTTTGCAACACGACGGTGAAATCTCGGGGATTTCCGAATTTGCAGCGGTATCGAGGGTGAGAGGGTTTTGGTCAACGATGGGGAGTATGACTGAAGAACCACCACCACCGCTTTGTTTGTTGAGTTTGTAGAGCAAGAATTCTTCTCTACACGCGATTAAAATGGGTACGCATAGTAAGCAAACGACAAAGGATGGGCCACTTACATACCAAGCTTGAGAGAAAACCACTTGTTTTTGTGCCATCATCAAAAATAAGATTAAAATGGCCAAAAGAATTGAGATGGTAAAACACTTTAAATTCATCAAGATTCTTCCGGATACGGATTGGTCGAATTGAGGGGGAAAAGGATGAGGATTAGGAGAGAGGAGAGTCATGCCAAAAGAAGAACCAGATTGGATGGATCATTGTGGCCGTAAATGGCTAAATAAAGTTGGCTTATGATGGCACCTCCAATACCAACATACCCACATACTCTTTAAGAAGACCCAAAATGATCCCTCGTCCAGTCTTATCACTTGTTTGATGAAAGCCCAAGCTTCTGATCCACCGTTGTTGCCCATATCTTTTCTTGGTGTGAAACAATTCCGTGGGTCACTGTTTTAAAACCAATTCAGTTCAATACTTTGGTGGGCTTTGATAAAATTTAATGGACAAGAAAACAAAGTGAAACTTCCTCATCTTCGTGCTTATGGTCAACATAACCATTGTCTTTTTGTTACCCTAAAATAAGCCTAAACATAACTACATGCTCTCACTAAAATAAGCCAAAACATAACCATCTCCTGATTTCTCGTGAGGTTTGAATTTGAATTTTTTTGGACCCTTACATCTATCATTAACATCGTCTATTACATCTGCCATTTGCATCTATTATTTGTGTAATTTGAAGTTATTGACATTGATGCTTTGTGTAACGACCAATTTTTGTATTACAAATAAGGAAATGTTTTCAGAAACATTCATTTAAAATAGATTATAACATTGCTTCCGAGTAAAAAATATTTAAAATAACAAAAAAAATATATAAAACGAAAATAAATAAGGTAATAGTAACATCATAAGAAAAATAAAAATAATGTCGTAATCTAACCTAAGTTTACAAAGTAACAAAATGCAACCACCATAACACTAGTTTCATGACCTTATTGCGACGTCCGTACATAAGTGTCTTACCTTTACCTAAAATATAAGAATAACACATGAATTGAGTATTTTAAGAAATACTAAGCAAATAACTCCACTATTGGGGTCAGGAAATGCAAATACATGAAACATGGTGGAACTAGCCTTTGAACATATCATAGAATAATCTTAACTAGCTTTCATGTCCGAGCAAGGTTCGATGTGTAGTACTTCTCTAGACATGGTCCACACGTACAAGCATAGACCGACTAGGCAGGCTCGCACATCTAGGGGTGTACATGGGTCGGGTTGGGTTGAGTTTAGGAAATATTGGACAAACCCTAAAGTTCAAGTTGGTTTGATTATTAATCTAATCCAACTCGAAATTGTTTCACAACCCAACCCAACCCTCGAGAAAAGGACGAAAATGTAGTTTTTCTAATTTCTAAGGAACTTTCCGGATTTTTAATACATTACCTAGAGGGAATTTCAAGATGCTCAATAGGGAAACATTACCAACAAGGAATGAAGAATTTTTAGAAAAAAAATATTGATTTTTCGAGAAAATAATAATAAAATATTTGGAAAATGACAAACTACCAAAATACCCTTGGAAGAATGGATAATTACAGAAATGGCACTCTGATCAGAATCGGAGCATCTACGGTGACCATCTGAGCAAAATCCTTCAAAACTCAAATCTCATCCGTTGGATGACCTCCAAAATTTGATATGATCTAGTACACGTATGGATCATCACATCCAACAGCTTGTATTCAAAACGAAGGTCGGTAAGGCTCTGATCGAAGCTGATATTTTCAACGGATAATCCAAAAAGTTTAATCTTCAAATCACGATGATTCTTGACCTCTCAATGTCGGTTTAAGCTCCTCCTATAAAGTTTGAAGTTGGGTCAATAATATGGAACAAGAATCGAACAAGGTTAAGCTCCCAATCGTAAGCTATAAGTGTTTAGATTTTGGGTTTCGTACTTTTGAACTTCTTCCAAATTCGAGAGCAATTCTCTACCATTTCCCTTCAAACTTGTTCCTACAGTTTCTAAACAAGATTACCCACAAGTTCTATGAAGGAATAGAATGCTGAAAGTACCCAGAAACCATTACCCCAATCCGATCGACCATTGAAGAGTTTTAAGGAAAACTTGAAAATCAAATTTGAGGATACACGATGATTCGTCGAGCAAGAACGATTTCAATCAGTTTCTGCACCTCGAAGGAATGTTTCCAGAGAAGACCACTTAGAGAAATAACCTCGGGAGCGTGCCTAATTGAAAGGAAATTCGTTTCGGGCAGAATTTTGGGGGGAAGTGTTGAATTCCTATCTACGACCACTTTTCCTTCAAATTAAGGATTCTTTTAGCTTCGAAGAAAGAAGTTGAGGTACTTTGATGAAGGAATCGAGAGCTAAAACGTCGTAGAACAAGCTACCCAAGAAAATTAAAATCCGGCGTCTCGGGTGAGTTGCATATCGAGAACAATTTTTAGAAATTAAGATCTCTCACACTCAAAGACGTTCCTCCAAACTAATTCCTTTAACTTGAGGAAAGGATATAGAAGAGGTTCCATGAAGAAATCAGGCTTTGAAAACCCTTAGAATCGGCTACCCAATAAGAAATCCTCTTTTTTAGCTCCGGCGAGAAAACTTATTTTGGACGAACTTTGGAGACAAATATCTTAGACTACGATCAACAAAAATGGACGAAACCAATCCCGAGCCTTTTCTTGTAACACCATCTTTAAGTTTCATGAAGCAATCGAGGGGGAGAAACATAAAAAATGAGGCTGTGGAGGTCAATTTTCAAACGGCAGCGACGCGAAAAACGCGCGTCTTCTTCCTGTCCAGAGGAAGAAGACAATGACTTTGGCAGGTTCAACTGAACCGACCCAATCAACCCAAAATCTAACTTTTCCTCAAGTGTTCCTAATTTTATCCCCCTTCCAGATCGATTATCATGAAAAACTTTATGGTTTCAAAAACTAGACACCTTAAGGAGTATGTGGAAGGAAATTTGAAGTAATTTGGATACCAGAAGCTCAAGAAGGGAGGTCCCGAACGTCGATGACGAGGTAAGTAGCCACCTTTGACTTTTTGTTAAGAAATACTTGTAGGAATCATTTGGATATTCAGATGAACCCTAAACCAATTATGAACTAAGGATATATGAAAGAAAAACTCAAAGAACCGTGAGTTAAGGCCTTGAACTGACCAAATTGCCTGGGATTTAAGTAACGTTAAAATAACCCACTAAATAAACTCTGCTGCCTATGAAACTACAATGCTGAGCATATTATATCATTTCGAGGTTCTATATGAAATTTGGTGGTCCTTCGATAAGGATAAGCAGGTAAACCAAGAAAAGGTCTAAAATGATCATAATGCCCCTAAGGTAATTTACCTTCGATTCATGGCCTAGATGACCTCCAAATGCCATGAAACTCTGTAGTAGAACTTATTTTATGATGTTTGATGATGTGTTGAAGTTTGAAAACTATTGGAACTCATGAAGTAGCAAAACCAAGAATTAGATGTGTATACTTGCACTTATTCTTGTGAATTTTACACCATTTTACGATATACCTTCACAAGGCAGTTTTTGGTGCCATTGTCGGGAACCTAATTTGATTACTTTATTTGTTGTCTTTATAGTGAGTTGCCTGCTACAAAATTTGGTGTATGAACCCACCTACGACTTTGAATTTTTTTTTATCCCGAAATAGAGGAAAATTTCTTGTGAAGTTTAAGGGAGCAAAGGTTGAAAATAGTCGAACGTAATATATAACAACGAGATCTTGCTGCCAAACTAAATCAAGAGTTTGAAAATCCAGCAATGATGAATAATCAAGGTAGAATGCTTTCTAATACTATTATTTTAGCAGATGACGGGGAAGAGTAAACTTAGCTTATCCATACCGAGGTGTGGAAGAGCTAAATTTGTACATTAATATACCTGAAATGTAAGCAACTACTTTGGAGCTAAAGCCCTTGATGTTTCAAATGCTCCAAACTATTAGACAATATCATGGAATATGTCAAAAGATCCCTACCTATATCTAAAGTTATTTATGGGAGTGAGCAACAAATTATTCTCCCAAGGTTACGACTAAATCATTGTTGAACACATTAGCATCAGGAGAAATTGATTCTTGTAATAGTCTAGCACAAAATTATTTTATCAAGTACTTCCCACTAACTAGAAATGCACGGTTTAGAAATGAAATTGTTTGTTCTCAACAGTTTCAAGCTAAAACATTATGTGCAGCTTGGTAGAAATTCAACCAGATACTTAGAAAATATCCTGACCATGGACTACCCCATTATATCCAAATGGAGACTTTCTACAATGGACTGAAGATTGCTATTAAACAAAGCTTACTTGATGTTTATGCTTTGACCTCTATAAATGCTAAATTAAGTTCGGTCACTAATATTTTATAGACTCTGACACTCGGACAAGGCTAAATGACTAAATCACCAGTTTAGCTGCATCTATAATGACTCATCCAACATTTAAATCTTGCGTATATTGTGGAGACTAACACACTTTTGATCAATGTTCATGTAATCCAGCTTCAATGTTTTATGTGTGAAATCAAGCTAGTCAAGAATAATAATTTCTTCTCAAACACATACAACTTAGGATGGAGAAACCATCAAAACTTCTCATGGAAGAGACAAATCTCATACAATCAACAAATTCCACCTAAGAAAAATTACCCTCTAGGTTTTGGACAACAAACTGAAATGTCATACGTTCCTCAACAAGCCAATACCCAAGGGAAAGAAATTAGCTAAGCACATATCAATAACATTACTTGAGAACCTAATGAAGAAATATATGTCAAAGAATGATGCTATGATATAGAGTCAGCAAGCATCCTTAAAATCTAGAAGTACGAAATGGCCAATCAACATCTAATACTTTTTGCATGACATAGGGACCTAACTTAAGAAAATCAGTATTTTTGGACACCTCACGAGCAGAGAAACGCTAGCGAAAGGGCACGCGTCAACCAGGTAAGTCACTACCTGGTATTTAGGAAGGAATACTTGTAGGATTCGCTAGGATTGCATGCATGCTAGTAATTCTGTCTCAGATTAGCTCTCCATGAATGAGATTAGTTAACTGATTATTATGAGTGTATTGGGTGAATTATCTGAGTATTGCTTGTTTGCTTTAAGCTTCCACTATACGTATCTATGCATTTAATTAATGATTAGAATTGTGCATTCCGCGTTCCGGGTGCTTGATGGATGACTTCGCCCCATTGAGCGCGAACCTCGTGTTCTGGGTGCTTGATGGAGGTCATCGCCCCGTTGAGCCTGCGTGCTTAGTTTACATGAATTATACATTATGACGTTACCAGACGGTTGTATGCACGCTCTATTATCTTCTATGGCCCAATTCTATGATAAGACTAGGGAATTGCTATTAGGAGCGATAAGTCGCTCTAAACAAGACTTAACCTTCCCATAGGAACTTAGCGGAATTACAACGGCAACAAGATACCTTAGGAGTGTTCATAAATTGCTAGTGTGGGAACGGTATCTATAGCTTCGTGGGAGGACAAAGGGTTCCTGACCAGTCTTACTACTCTTAGCCATTTCGCATGGGAAATGTGTCCCCACGTCGTACAGCCCATTAGCTGCATGGGAACGGGTTGGGTCGCGCCCCCCATAGGGGGACTACATGGGCTTAGGAGGTATTCAGCACACCCCTAGGCTAGATACCATGTAGTCTCAGATAGCCATGTAGAGGTAGCGCCTCATAAAGAGATACCGATCATATCAGCTTAGCGTAAGGAACCTCTAGGTGTCTAATGAAAGGTCGATGAACCGGTGAAACCCAAGGAGCAAGCTCTAAGGGACTAAGATTAGAACCAGATGTCCTAGAATTGGATCAGGAGACGGTAGGAACCTGCTAAAATTAGGATGCGAAGAGAGATTACAAGTAGGTGGCTTACTGAGTATAATTTTTATACTCATCCTTGATATGTTTTCCTTTTTCAGGAGCGCGAGTCGTCGGTCAGGGGCGGGCATGATGGAGACGGGGATTGTCACAGAGGAATGGGTTGTCTCGGGGCGTCAGTCCAGTCTTTATTTTGTATTTGCAGTCTTTATTTTGTATTTGCAGCAGTCTTTCGAAATTTATTTCCAAACTGTCAAGTGTTTTGTTTGTTTGTTGTTTAAAAAATTTATTGGAATTTAAGGATTTTCTCTATCTCATTTTTAAATTATTTTGTACATGCGTGTGTCGTTATTAGTCACGACCCGTAGTAAAATATTGGGTCGTGACAAATTTGGTATCAGTGCAGTCACGTTCTAGGTCCTGTAGACATTTAGGATAGAGAGTCGTGTCCTCTGTGACCTCACTCGTCAAACACATGCCGCTCACGACCAGACGCTCTCACGTGATGGAAACATAGAGACAAAGGTTAAGCTAGTATTCATAGAGTATACCATGACCCGACTCATTATAATCGCACATTACCTAGGAGATGTGCTACGAATGAATTGTAACCATAGTCTTTTTTCTGTTGTGGTAGATAATGGCACCAAAGGAGATGAGAACCATATGTAGGGGCCCGGACCTAGAAGGGGAAGAAGAGAGGAAGTTCAGGACACCTCGGTTCCAATGCCTGAAGTAGAACAACCTGAATTTCAAGAGGAGGTTGGGGATACGCCCCAAACTAGCGAGGGGACCGTACCACAACCATCAAGAAGTAAAAGACATCGAATGAGGGCCAAGGCCCGAAGGCTGCTTGATACACCCCCTATTGCTCCCTCCTTCTCCGAGGAGGTCCCATCGGTTCCAACCACTGGTACAGCAGTTCCACTAGACCAACCGTTAGTTATGCCCACAGTAGAGATGTTTCAGACATTCATGATGACCTCGATGGAAAATCAGGCCCTCACGAACCAAATGATACAAACTATGATGGCGAATCAGTCAGCCGGGCAAGGGGCCAAAGATACAGGGACTATGACTGTGGAGTCCCGCTACCTAAGAGATTTTCAGAGGCACAAACCCGCCCTCTTTTAACGGAGTCAAAGTGGATCCCATTGCCGCTGTGAATTGGCTAGAGGCCATAGAAACGGCCTTCCATTTTATGAATTGCCCGCCAAAGTATCAAGTCCATTGTGGACGTATATGCTGAAAGAAGAGGCGCACTTCTGGTGGAAGGGTGCTTAGAAGACCATTATACCACAAGGAGAGTTTATTACCTGGTGTCAGTTTAAAGATGCTTACCTCCACAAATATTACCCAATCACTGCCAGAGTGAAAATGCAGGCAGCATTCTTCGAACTGAAACAGGGAGACAGATCAGTGGAAGAATATGACTTGGAGTTCAATAGGTTGGCAAGGTTTTCTCCAACCTATGTTAGTTCTAATGAGTTGAAGGGCGAACGATTTTTATTGCTGGCCTAAGGGAGGACTAAGGGGGAATGTGGCATCCCAGTCATCCTTCGTCTATGCGAAAGCCCTAGGGAAAGGTTGGACAGAGCTCGACGCGTCCTACACCGACAAGCGAAGTTGGGAACAGCACAATCGTCCCACACTACAGCCTAGGGAAAGGGGACAGACCCTAGCCACCACAGAACAGGTAGACCGCCCCGTGGCCGCACTAATAAACGAAGAAGAGCCCCAGTACGAAACATGACCCTTTGTCCTAACTGTCGGCGTCCTCACACAGGGGAATGCAGAGCAAGAACAGACGCTTGCTACGGATGCGGCCAGGTAGGACACTTTGCAGTAGATTACCCTCAGAGGAACGATCAGCGTATCAACCGGCCTGCAGTACAGCATCAGAGGGGTCAGGGTACTCAATATCAGCAGGGGCGAGCTGTAGCCCATGCAACAACAGCTAGGCAAGTTGAACAGCCTGACGCAGTTGTTACAGGTACGCTACCCGTGTTTGGCCATCTTGCTTTAGTATTGTTTGATTCGGGTTCAACGCATTCGTTCGTATTTGAGGAGTTTGTAGAGCTAGCACACCTAGAGAAAGAACTTTTAAAGATTACCCTATCAGTGTCCACCCCTACTCACGAACTGTTGCTAGCTACCCATAGGGTTAAGGGAGGTGGTGTAACAATATCAGGACGTGTCATCAAAGCTACACTGATAGTGTTAAGCATGCAAGACTTCGATGTCATATTGGGTATGGATTGGCTAGGTTGAGAATCGCGTTTTGATAGATTGCGAGACTCAAATAGTGACTCTCAAGCTCCCGTCAGGGGACAAATTTACCTACAAAGGAGCCACTTCCAAAGGAACCCCAAGCGTCATAACATCATTAAGGGCTAAGAAGTTGATTCGTAGTGGCACAAGTGCATTTCTAGCCAGCGTGACCCTGGACAATAGTAACAAACAAATAACCTCATCGGTACACATCGTCAGGGAGTTTGCAGATATCTTTTCGGAGGATCTGCCAGGTTTGCCCCCAACTAGGGAAGTCGATTTTGGCATCGATTTAGAACCAGGAACTGTGCCGATCTCCAAGGCACCTTACAGGATTGCACCTGCAGAACTAAGGGAATTGAAGGAACAGTTACAGGAGCTGTTGGATAAGGGTTTCATATTGATTACAGAGAACTAAACAAGGTCACCATAAAGAATAAGTACCCCGTCCCGAGAATTGACGACCTGTTTGATCAGCTATAGGGAGCAACAGTCTTCTCCAAAATCGACTTAAGGTCGGGGTATCATCAGTTGAGGGTCAGAGAAGGAGATATACCCAAGACAGCCTTCAGAAGTCGTTATAGACATTACGAGTTCCTCGTTATGCCTTTGGCCTTACCAATGCACCAGCAGTTTTCATGGAACTAATGAACAGGGTGTTTAAGGAATTCTTAGACACTTTCGTCATCGTGTTCATTGACGACATTCTGGTATACTCTAAGACAGAGGCAGATCATGAAGAACACCTAAGAAAAGTCTTGACAATACTGAGAGCCCAGCAGTTGTATGCCAAGTTCTCCAAGTGCGAGTTTTGGTTGTCTGAAGTAGCATTTTTTGGTCACGTGGTGTAAAGCAAGGGGATCAAAGTAGACCCAGCTAAGATAGAAGCAGTGATGAGGTGGCCAAAAGCCGACCACAGTCACGGAGGTGAGGAGTTTTCTAGGGCTAGCTGGATATTACAGAAGATTTTTCTAGGATTTCTCCAAAATGTCCTCAGCGCTAAATCATCGTTGAACACCATAGCATCAGGATAAATTGATTCTTGTAATAGTCTAGCAGAGATTTTTTTTATCAAGTACTTCCCACTAACTAGAAATGTATGGTTTAGAAATGAAATTGTCTGTTATCAACAGTTTCAAGCTAAAACCTTATGTGAAACTTGGGAGAAATTCAATGAGATTCTTAGAAAATATCCTCACCATGGACTACCCCATTATATTCAAATGGAGACTTTCTACAATGGACTGAAGATTGCTATTAAACAAAGCTTACTTGATGTTTATGCTTTGACCTCTATAAATGCTAAATTAAGTTCGGTCACTAATATTTTATAGACTCTGACTCTGGGACAAGGCTAAATGACTAAAGCACCGGTTTAGCTGCAGCTGTAATGACTCATCCAACAGTATCTTGCATATATTGTGGAGACAAACACACTTTTGATTAATGTTCATGAAGTCCAGCTTCAATTTTTTATGTGTGAAATCAAGCTAGTCAAGAACAATAATTCCTTCTCAAACACATACAACCCAGGATGGAGTGGTTGTCGAACTTCCAGACGGTCTATTTCTTGATTCTGCATTTTCGTGGAAAATTCAATTATTTCTTGGAAGTCTAAAAACAAAACCAATGTGTCCAGAGCATTAGCAAAAGCTGGGTATCGAGTTATCACAAATACTTTTTTAAAGTCAACTTGGCTGACATACATTCTTCAAGACTTGAAATTTCCATTGTCCGAACCAACATTGTTGTATTTTGATAATCAAGCAGCATTACATATAGCAGTCAATTCAGTTTTTTCACGAGCGTATGAAGCACATTGAAATATATTATCATATAGTTCGAGAAAAATTACAAGTTGGAATCATCAAACCGTATTATGTTTCGACTAAAATGCAATTGACAGATATTTTCACTAAAGCTTTGAAAAGACATCAATTTCATTTTCGGGAGGACAAGTATGGTGTGGTTGACATACACTCTCCTTGAGGAGAGTATTACTATATAAACATATTTGAGGAAATATATTTTGTAGTTATAGAATATATCTTATATATCCGTTAATATTTTTTTCCTAACTTTATTTTAGGAGGTTGATAATATATTTTATCTTATTTTCAGAATTTGGTTAGTAACATATTTTATTTATTTTTAGCCGTTAGTAGGTAGGGTGTTACTAAACCTGCTTTTTATGGGTTTGTATACTCATTTTAAACTCCAAATTCACTCCAAGTATCTCGATGATTCTTAAAAATTGTGGCTATGGTTGGCTCCTTTGTCAAGCAAGATTTCACTTTCAACGCACAATTTAAAGGAACACATGGTCGAATAAGAATTCTTAATTCGAGTCGATTCTTCCATGGTTGAGAGTTGAAGAACCTTGATTTTTCAGAATTTAATAATATTTTATTCTTTTTCCATTTCGATTTTATTAAATTCTTCTCTTTATTACTTTTCCTTTTTCCTTCTAACATTTACTTGACTGGTTCCTTCTCAACCCCTTTTAAAATACTTATTTTCAATAAAAATATTTAAGGTCCACCATTTTTTGGTATATAGGGTCATACTCAACCAATTAAACCAATCTAAGACGACGATTTCTTCCGGTATTTCTTGCAAAAATTCCAACCTGATTTCTTATTTATTCGAGCTCAATCAATATTTGTGCTTGAGACTTTAAATATCACCAAATTTTTCAAGGAGGTAATAAATTGAGTTAAAATAAAGAAATTAAAAAAATAGATAAAAAACTACTCTTCAAGAGGTGAAAATAGGACGAGAAGAGTGAAATGATCAAAGTGGTTTATTGTTTATTGTTGTCAATCACTGACCTTTGATCGTGGTCAACTCCTTCTTCAACATTTACCTAGCTTCCCGTGTGATTTCCTTATCCTCGAGGCTATAAAAAAAATGTTCCACAATACTTTCTAGAGCTTATCTTGAATAGATTTTTGAATGAAAGTTGTAGCCAATGACATACTTGTAGCTTTAGGTTCTAAGTACATTGTACATAAAAATCGAAGGAGAAGATAATTGTACTCATCACATTTTTTTTAAGGAATTAAGAGAATTTTTACCCAATAATAGGTTAACAAATAATATATAAATCATATTTAAATGTTATAAGATATCCCTTAGCTCATTCAAAATTTAAATATATATAATCATATACATAATTATTTTAATATTTAATGTATCAAATACAATAAATATATTTTCCTTTTATGTTTAATATATCTCTTTTATGTTTAATATATCTGATGTATTATATATTAATTTAAACACTTTATCTTTTCTTTTAATTAAATTACTCCTCTTATTATTATTCTGAGCTAATAAGGGAATCTCTTACTATTACTCTGAACTAATAAAGGAATCTTAGAGACCTACAAATTATAAATCAAAGTTGCACTCTTAATGCACTTTTACTACAAGTTGTGTACATTCATATAATTATTACAAACAAGTCGATCCTTCACGAGTTTTTCGTAATTATAAATAGGTAAAATGTTTGTTTTACCAATATAATTATATCTTACATTTTTTATTTGAAATATTCTTTAAAAGTGCATTTATAAACCCATTTGATTTTCTTCTTCTTCCAACTTTTCATTGTTCTTCTCCTTAGGGCATTACATTCTTCTTCCAACTTTTCATTGTTCTTCTCCTTAGGGCATTACATATTCCTTTTTGGGATGTTTACAAAGTTATAAGTTTTCTTCCTTTAGGTGTTGGGAATATACATTTTATGGCTCAACGAAATAATTTGAATTGGCTTTGAATTTATTTAGAATTAAATAAAACTAAGGATTATACAAACTTACACTGAAGAAATGTAGAGAAAGTTCTGGCACATCTTTAATCTACTTGCTCCGGCTCCTTTAACGATTGAATCTACCCCGCATAGTCTTTCTTGCTATGATTCAAACACAACGTTTGGGCTTGTAAGAGCATTTTGTAAGAAAATCCCCAAAGAATTAGGATAACTTTTGCGAAATAATATTTTAGATTAAATTATATTTAAATGTTATATATATATAATATATAGTTATTTAAGGGATTTCAAATACATAATTATTTTAATATTTAATGTATCAAATATAATAAATATATTTTTATTTTTATGTTTAATATATCTAACATAGTATATATTAAATTTGAACACTTCATCTTTTCTTTCAATTAAATTACTCCTTTTACTGTTACTATGACCTTTTACTATTACTATGAGCTAGTAAAGAACCTTATAAGCTTATAAATTATAAAATAAAGTTGCACTCTTATGCACTTTCACGATAAATTGTGTACATTGATATAATAATTACAAGCGAGTCGATCCTTCACGATGTGTACATTGATATAATAATTACAAAGCGAGTCGATCCTTCACGATTTGTTCGTAATTATAACTACGTAAAAAAATTTGTTTTACCCTTGTAATTATATCTTGCAACTTAAATACCACGGTTCTCTAATGAACAATGTCCGTTCTCTAATGAACTTAAATACAACTTCATTAATAAAATGCTTAAAGGGATAAAAACATCTCGATACCACAAAATTTCTCAAAATAATTGTTGAGAATGGGATTTGAACCCACACCCTTTCGGACCAAAACTTTAATCTAGTGCCTTAGACCAACTCGGCAATCTCAACTTTGATTTTCACATAAGTACAATTAGTTAGTTGGCTAGCACATTAGATCCCTCCAAAAATTAAATTCGTGCATTAATAGACCTGAAAGGAAAAAGGAAGAAGGAAGTAAATAGAACAAGTAACATTAATGAGTTAAGGTGTTTGGAAAACGATTGGAAAGGAAAAAGGAAGTAAATAGAACAAAAAGATCATTTTTCTAATTATCAAAGATCTTTCCGAATTTTCAATTCCTTATCTAGAAAGAATTTCAAGATGCTTACAAGGAAAAAAAAATGAACAACGGATGAAAAATTGTTAGAAAAATTATGGATTTTTCACCAAAAATAATAATAAAATATATCGAAAAGTTGCAAATTACCAAAATAACCCTAAAATTATGGATAATTACGGATGTCATTCTGCTGAAAATCAGAACCTCCCCAATGATGTCTAGCAAAAAAGATCATTCGAATCTTAAAATTCAACCGTTGGATCTCCTCCAAAATTCGACACGATCTAGAACGTACAAAGATCATCAAATCCAATGGTTAGAATTCAAATTGGAAGTTGGTAACTCGCTGATCAGAGGGGATATTTCTGACAAATTATCCAAATATTCAATCTCCAAATCACCACGATTTTGGAGGTTTCAACGTCGGTGGAAACTTCCACTATAAAGTATGAAGTTGGGCAATAGTTTAGAACAAGAATCAAGTAAGGTTGATCTCCCAATCGTAGGCAATAAGCGTTTAGATTTTGGGTCTCCTACTATCAGATTTCTTCCAACTTCGAGAACAATTCTCCACCATTTCCCTTCAAACTTGTTCCTACCATTTTTAAATAAGATTACCCACAAGTTCTGTGAAGAAATTGAGGCCTGACATATTGTATTTAGTTCGTATGCTTAGTCAATTTATGAATGAACCAAGAAAATCACATTGGGAGGCAGCTCTTCGAGTTCTAAGATACATCAAAGGTATTCCTGGTCAATAACTTCTACTACCATCTGAAAACAACTTGAGATTACAAGCATATTGCAATTCTGACCGGGGTGGTTGTCGAACTTCGGGACGGTCTATTTCTTGATTCTGCATTTTCGTGGGAAATTCAATTATTTCTTGGAAGTCTAAAAACAAAACCAATGTGTCCAGAGCATCAGCAAAAACTGGGTATCGAGTTATCACAAATACTTTTTTAGAGTCAACTTGGCTAACATTCATTCTTCAAGACTTGAAATTTCCATTGTCCGAACCAACATTGTTGTATTTTGATAAGCAAGCAGCATTATATATAGCAGTCAATTAAGTTTTTCACGAGTGTACGAAGCACATTGAAATAGATTGTCATATAGTTCGAGAAAAATTACAAGCTGGAATCATCAAACCGTGTTATGTTTCGACTAAAAATGCAATTGACAGATGTTTTCACTAAACCTTTGGAAAGACATCAATTTGATTTTTTGGGAGGACAAGTAGGGTGGGGTTGACATACACTCTCCAATTTTAGGGGAGTATTAGGATATAAAGATATTTGAGGAATATATTTTGTGGTATAACTGTAATTAGTTATAGAATATATCTTATATATGTAATTAGTTAATATTTAAGAGTTGGTTGATAATATATTTTATCTTATTTTCCAGGATTTTGTTAGTAATATATTTTGTATATTTTATCTTATTGTCAGGATTTGGTTAGTAGCATATTTTATCTTATTTTGAAGAGTTAGTTGGTAGCTTGTATCCTATTTGAATAACGTTGTGAACATTAATGAAGATAGCAGTTTTTTATCCCACTTATGTTTTTCATTCTTAACAACTTATAGAGGGACATTTGTTGAGCAATTATCTTTACCAATCAAGATCCAAGAACTATTGAATTTTGAGGACTCTTCGTTGGAATATTTTTGACGTTTATGGGTTTTTTATACTCGAATTTCAAACTCCAAATTTACTCCAAGTATCTCGATGATTCTTAAAATTGCGGTTATGGTTCAATCCTTTGTCAAGCAAGCTTTCACTTTCGAACGCACAATTTAAAGAAAAACATGGCCAGAATAAGAACTCCTAATTCGAGTCAATTCTTCCATGGAGAACTCCTAATTGGGGTCGATTCTTTCATGGTTGAAGGTTGAAGAACCTTCATTTTTCCAATCAAACATTACTTTTTATTATGAGGGGTCATACTCAACCAATTAAACCAATCTAAGACGATTTCTACAAACATTTCTTACAAAAATTCCAACATGATTTCTTACTTATTCGAGCTTAGTCTCAATAATTGTGCTTTTGAGACTTCAAATGTCACCAAATTTTTTAAGGAGGTAATAAATTGAGTTGAAAAAAAGAAACTAAAAAAAATTGGATAAAAAACTAGACTTCACGAGGTCAAAATAGGACAAGAAGAGTGAAATGATCAAAGTGGCTTATTGTTTATTGTTGTCGACCACTAACCTTTGATCGTGGTCAGCTCCTTCTTCAACGTTTAGCTAGCTTCACGTGTGATTTCCTTATCCTTGAGGGTATAAAAAATGGTCCACGATACTTTCTAGAGCTTATCTTGAATAGATTTCTAAATGAAAGTCGTAGCCTTTGACATACTTATAGCGTGCATTGTAGGTAGAAATCAAAGGAGAAGATGATTGTACTCATCACATTTTTCTAGATTTTTGTGACCTAAAATTTGCTTTGATCATGCCCTTCTAGGACTTATCTTATCTCGATTTCTTTTATAAACTTGGTTGTTTACTTCTCATGAGATTTAAAGAACAAATTTTAGCTCTATTAATTTAGAATTGAAGGAGATTTTTTAAGTCGGTTTTTTATTTCTCGGTTTTAAGCTTACCAATTCAACTTTAATAGAGTATCCATCTTCGTGCAAAGGGATTGAAATCGATTGTAAATAAATATTTTTTTTAGCTCTATTGTGAATAAATATTTTAATGGTCTTTAAGTTTATTTAGGATTAAACAAATTTAAGGTTATAAGTATTTAAGTTATTTGCTTCCTTTCATTAAATTTACTCTACAAACTTTTTCTTGCTATGATTCAAGGTTTAGGTGTGTGAGAACCTTTTGAAAAAAATTCTAAAAAAATTAAGAGAATTTTTTTTTTTCAATAATAAGTTAATAAATAATATATTATTTAAATCATATTTAAATGATATAAGATGTACATATATATTTAGCAAATTTGAATTTCATTCAAAATTTAAATATATTAATGTATCTCATATACATAATTATTTTAATATTTAATGTATCAAATATAATAAATATATATTTTTCTTTTATGTTTAATAATATCTAATGTATTATATATTAATTTAAACACTTCATCTTTTCTTTTAATTAAGTTACTCTTTTTACTTTTACGATGAGTTAATAAGGGATATTTCATCTTTTCTTTTAATTAAATTACTTTTTTTATTTTTACGATGAGTTAATAAGGGATTCTATAGACCTACGAATTATAAACCAAAGTTGCATTCTTATGCACTTTTACGATAAGTTGTGTACATTGATATAATCATTATCAACAAGTCGATCTTTCACGAGTTGTTTGTAATTATCGTGAATGTCATCACAAGAGTCGAGAATAGTTTTTTATTCCCTTTAGTACGTTATTAGTGATATTAAGGACTTAGATTGAGACCTAATAGGGCCCCTGACCTGATCGGTAGACCCATGATAAAGTACTATTGAGTTTGACCTAGATTTGTTATATAGTATAAGGTTTGTTCCATTTAGTATCATTATAGTTTCAGAGGCTTTGTTCCATAAACTTGTCTTGAGTGACGAGGGACCACATAGGTAGAATTATTTTTGTTGGCTAGCATATGAGGTCCCTCCCCAAATTCAGTATAACTTTATGGTCTTGTGGAGTGGTTACCCGCTAACCTTTCATATATGATGTTAAAGATTCATGATACCATATTGAAAATTGATGAGGTCACACTTCTCATATACAATGTAAGTTAGCTAATGAAGTAAGATAAACAGAAAAAGTTAGTTCATACTAAAACTCAGATTAGGTGAACTATACATAAACTCTCATTGAGTTCGTTACGTGTAAAAGAATTACTTACGAACTCGAAAGGGATTAGTGATCAAAATATTAAGCATTATTGGATCAAAAACAATATAATCTTCAAATAAAATAATATAATCTTAAATTGATATAGGGATTTCATTAAAATGCTTAAAGGGATAAAAACATCTTGATACGATAAAAATTCTCAAAACAATTATTGAGAGTGAGATTTGAACCCACGCCCTTCCAAACCAGAACCATAATCTAGCGCCTTAGACCAACTCGACCATCCCCACAATGATTTACACATAAGTAAAATTAGTTAGTTGGCTAGAACATGAGATCCCTCCCAAAATTAAATGTAACTTTATGGTCTTATGCCGTGGTTGCTAGCTAACTTTCATAGATGATGTTCAAGCTTCATGATACCACAATGAACAATGATGAGGTCACGCCTCTTATATACATGGATAATTCAATTCCTAAGCAATGTAATTAGCATACCAAGTAAGATAGAATAAAAGCTAGTCCATTCTAGAACTCATATGGGAAATTCGTAGGATGGTGGCGTGATAAATTAGATGAACTATGCATGAACTCTCATTTGGTTTGTTACATGTAAAATAACTACTTACAAACCCCAATTGGATTAGTGATTATGCATGAGAATCGCTTTAGGAACTTTTAGATTGTTTGGGAGGTTTAGAGTCCAAGTTTGATCAAGGCGGGAAGAGTTAGGGAGTTGATATTGAGAGCGCCCTTATTTCTTAAAAAAGTTTAGGGATCAAAATATTAAACCTCATTGGATAAAAAATAATATAATTTTAAAATGATATAGGGATTTCATTAAAATACTAAAAGGGATAAAAACAAATGCATACCACGAAATAGTTCATTATGGTTCAACCTGAAAAGGTGATCAAATTTCATGAATATGGTCTAATGGTAAATTTAATTGAGTAATTTTATAGAGAGAGAAAACCTTTGTGCTGAATCATAATGCTACAACAAATCTTGGAAGCAATCTGATTAGGATGATAGTTGCTAAAATATTTGTTGTAGCAATTCTTGCAACAAATTTGAATCGGAATAAACATGTCATATTAATTATTGACAGCCTAATTGGAGACGGCGTATGTGGATGAGTAATAACTTTTCAACTCTAAATGAGAAGAAAGAAACAATATAAAAATGAAAGGTTGTTCTGCATCAACTTCCTCCGTAATATCACAATTCAAGAATGCAATTTTCACATCTATTTGATACAATACAAAAATTTTGTAGGAAGCTAAAGCAATAACATTCTAATAGTTTTTAGTCTAGCAACGGGTGTAAAATTTTCTTCATAGTCTATATCTTCCTTCTACAATAACCTTGAGCTACAAACCTAACTTTATTTCTAATGATATTCCCATTTTCATCAATTTTATTTTAAAAATCCATTTGGTTCGAATAGTGGAAATATTAGAGGGTCTAGTGACTAATTCCCAAACTTTATTCCTCTCAAATTGATTTTGTTCTTATTGCATAGCTAAAATCCAAAACTCATAATTTTCGGTATCCTTAAGACTTTTTGGTTCAATTTGAAAAACAAAAACAAGATTATTTAATAAATTAATAGAAGAACTAGTTTTCATACCTTGTTCAAGATCATCAATAATCAAGTCCTTGGGATGAGATAAGGCATACCTCCATTCTTTTGGCATTGATGAAGAACTTTCTTCTTTTTTTCATTTAAGCTCACTTCTTCTTTATTTGAAACAGTTTCTTTGCCTTTGTCATTCACGAGTAAATCTCTAAACTTTCTTTCTAAATCATTACTGCAAATAGACTCATTAGAAATGTTATTACAAGATTCATTGAATACTACATGAATAGATTCCTCAATAACTAAAATTCTCCTATTGAAAACTCCATAAATTTTACTAGTAGATGAATAACCGAGAAAAATACTAATATCCTTTTTATAATAAAATTTTTCCAGCTTTTTCTGTGTTGTTCAAAATAAATCATTGACACAAAAAAAAACTTTGAAATATCCCATACTTGGAATTTTATTATGCCAAAGTTCATAAGGAGTTTTATATAAAGAGTCTAATTAAAACTTTATTTGAAACATAACAAACCGTATTAACAGCTTCCGCACAAAAATATTTAGGTAAATCATACTCATTTAACATTGATCTAGCAAATTCTTGTAAAGTGCGATTTTTCCTTTCAACCACACCATTTTATTGAGGAGTCCTTGGAGAGGAGAAGTCAGGAGCAAAACCATTATCTTCATAAAAAATTTCAAATGCTACACTATCAAATTCTCTTCTATGGTCACTCATAATTAAAAAACCTTTTTCATTTTGAACTCTTTTTACAAAACTAGCAAATCTTTTCAAAACATCATTCTTATGTTTTATCATCAAAACTCAAGTAAATCTCGAAAAATCATATCATAAAGGCATAGTAATTCCCTCCATAGCTAGCTATTTTAGAAGGGCCAAATAAGTCCATATGTAACAGTCGAAGATGTCTAGTAGTAGAAATCTCATTTTTAGATTTTGAAAGAGGACTTAGTTTGCATACCCATTTGACAAACATCAAAAATTTTATCTTTTTCAAATATAAATTTAGGAAGATCTCTCACTGATAAATTTTTGGAGATATTGGAAATCAAATGCATACTAGCATGTCCTAATCTTCTATGTCATAGGCAAGAGTTGGCAAGAGTTATCATGTAAAGCTGAAAGACATTTATCATTTGTGAGACAATCATTTAAATCAATAATGTACACATTATCATCTCTATGTTCAACAAATAACACTTTTCTATCACTAATATTTTCAATTATGCAATTATTTTTATCAAATATAACTCTAAAACCTTTATCACATAATTGACTAAGGCCAAGTAAGTCATGTTTTAAACCATCAACTAAAAGTACATTTTCAATGAGAGTACCAGAGTCATTACCTACCGTACCCTTACCAATTATTTTACCCTTCTTGTTGTCACCAAAAGTTACTAAGCCACCATCATTTTTGTAAAGATTCACAAACTTGGATTGGTTTCCCATCAGGTGTCTTGAGCCACTACTATGCAAGTACTACTTTTTTTTCTTGCAGGCTTTCAAACAAACCTAAAAAAACAAAGATATTCAAAATTGACCTTTTGGTACCCATACTTGTTTGAGTCCTAAAAAGTTTCACAAATTTAGGGATCCATTTCATGTTTGCATTCATATTAAAGACATTGTATTTGGATAAGTAACCAGAATAATCTTTATGTCCAAACTTAGCCTATGAGAAACAAATTCTTGGACTAAGTTTATGTATCCTATTTTCAATAGAAAAATTATTTCTTAAAACATTGTTAAATTTTATATTTTGAGAAAATTTTCATCTGGAATGAATATTTTGAGAATTTTTCAATTTAAATCACTTAGGTCTAATATGACCTTCAACACCACAATAATGACATATGGGCACAAATCTAGATTTATCATATTGATATACAAATTTACATGTGTTAGAATTAGACATAATAGGGGATGCTTTAACAAATATTGTTTTAGAACTTGAAGGGGTAGAACATTCATTAATATAGCCTAATCCTCTTTTATCCCGTAAGCCTTACCTACTTCAATAATTTTATCTAATTTTTGAGGACCTATAGTTAACTTTTTAAAAGACTCTTTAGCCTTATCGAGTTCTTGCATAGTATTGAATTAATTTTCTTTGAGAAATTTAACTTTATCCATAAATGCATTTTTCTCATCACAATTAAATATAGGTTTTTCAGAAGGCACATCAAATTTTACAATATTATGATCATTCTCTTTTAAACAAGAAATTTCATTTAATAAAAACTCATTTTCAATTATTGAAGCTTTATATTTCTTTTGAACCATATTTTGAGCTCAAGTTTTTCTAAATCAAGTTGCATCTCCATGAAAACTTTAAATAATTATCATAAGAATTACCTCATCATCTTGTTCATCCTCTTTGTCACTATGAGCCATGAAGCAAAAAATTGCTACTTTTTCATCACTTGCACTCTCATCACTATCATCCCAAGTAGCCTACATTGCTTTCTTCTTGGATTTCTTAGATGATTTGAGGAGAGGACAATTTGTTCTTATATGACCTGGCTTTTTACATTTATAGCAGCATATTATCTCATCATTTTTGCTCTTTTCACCTTTTGACTCTTTTTTGGTTGGTGAAATGTTTCTTAAATTGTTTCTTCCTTTCGTACATTATTAGTGATATTAAGGACATAGATTGAGGCGTAAAAGTGCCCCTGCATTGATCGGTAGACCCATGATAGAGTACCATTGAGCTTGACCTAGATTTGTCATATAATATCAAGGTTTATTCCATTTAGTGTGATTATAGTTTCAGAAATTTTCATGGGCTTCTGAATAGAGCCTTTGTTGAATAAACTTGTTTTGAGTGAGACGAGGGACCACACAAGTAGAATTAGTTAGTTGGCTAGCACATGGGGTCTCTCCCCAAATTCAGTATAACTCTATGGTATTGTGGAGTGGTTACCGACTAACCTTTCATATATGATGTTTAAGATTCATAATACCATATTAAACAATGATGAGTCACACTTCTCAAATACATGGATACTGATAATTCACTTCCTATGCAATGTAAGCTACCCAATGAAGTAAGACGAACAGAAAAGTTAGTTCACTCTAGAACTTAGACTAGGTGAACTATACATGAACACTCATTGGGTTTGTTACGTGTAAAAGAATTACATACGAACTCGAAATGGATTAGGGATTATGCATCAGAATGCTTTAAAAAAGATATTAGGTTTAGAGTCCAAGTTTTGTCAAGGTGAGAAGAGTTTGGGATTAGTTGTTGAGAGTCTCCTTATTTCATAAAAAAAAATTTAGGATCAAAAATATAAACCTCATTGGATAAAAAATAATATATTTTAAAATGATATAGGGATTTCATTAAAATGCTTGGATAAAAACATCTTGAAATAAATTAATTGTTGAGAGTGAGATTTGAAACCCAAACCCTTTCGTCCAAAACCTTAATCTAGCACCTTAGACCAACTCGGTCATCTCAACCTTGGTTTCCACATAGGCACAATTAGTTAATTGTAGCTAGCACATGAAATCCCTCCCAAAATTAAATGCGACTTTATGGTCTTATGCAGTGGTTACTTGCTAACTTTCATTGATGATGTTCAAGATTTGTGATACGATATTGAACAATGATGAGGTCCCACCTCTTATATACATGGATAATTCAATTCCTAAGCAATGTAATTAGTCTGCCAAGTAAGATAGCATAAATGTTAGTCCACTCTAGAATTCATATAGGCAATTCGCAGGATCGTGGCGTGATAGATTAGATGAACTATGCATGAACTCTCATTTTTTTTTTTAGAACTACTTACGAATCAAAATTGAATTAGTGATTATGCATGAGAATCTCTTTAGGAACTTTTGGATTGTTTTTGAGGTTTAGAGTCGAAGTTTGATCAAGGTGGGGAGAGTTAGGTAGATGATATTGAGAGCACCCTTATTTCTTAAAAAAGATTAGATATCAAAATATTAAACCTCATTAGATAAAAAAAAATAATATAATCTTAAAATGATATAGGGATTCCATTAAAATACTAAAAGGGATAAAAACATGTGCATACCACGAAATAGTTCATTATGGTATAACATGAAAAGGTGATCAAATTGCATGCATACAATATAATTGTAAATTTAATTGAGTACTTTTCCTTATGGAATCGATAATTTACTTATTACTTCCTACTTCTGATAGTGTATACTTGCACTTATTCTTGTGAATTTTACACCATTCTACGATATACCTTTACAAGCTAGTTTTTTGTACCGTTGTCGGGGAGCCTAATTTACTTTACTTTTTTGCTGTCTTTTTATTGAGTTGGTTGCTACAAAATTTTGTGTATGAACCCACCCACGACTTTGAAATTTATTTTTGATCTAGAAATAGAGAAAACTTTCTTGTGAAGTTTAAGGGAGCAAAGGTTGAAAATAGTCGAACATAATATATAACAAGGAGATCTTGCTGCCGAACTAAATCAAGAGTTTCAAAATCCAGCAATGATGAATAATCAAGGTAGAATCCTTTCTAATACTATTATTTTAGCCAATGGGAAAAGAGTAATCTTAGCATATCCACACCCAGCTGTGGAAGAGCTAAATTCGTGCATTAATAGACTTGAAATGTAAGCAACTACTTTGGAGCTACAACCCATTATGTTTCAGATGCTGCAAACCATTGGGCAATATCATGGAGTATCATCAGAAGATCCCCACCTACCTCTAAAGTTATTTTTTGGGAGTGACTAACGCATTTTGATTCAAAGGAGGGGATAAATATGTAATTAAAATGAGTTTACTCCCTTATTCTCCAAGAGTTGGTGCTAAATCATCTTTGAACACCTTAACATCGGGAGAAATTGATTCTTGAAATAGTCTAGTAGAGAATTTTTTTATCAAGTACTTCCTACCAACTAGAATGACACAGTTTAGAAATGAAATTGTTTGTTATCAATAATTTGAAGCTCACACATTACGTGAAGCTTGGGAGAAATTCAACAAGATTCTTAGAAAATATTCTCACCATGGACTACTCCCTTGTATCCAAATAGATACTTGATACAATGAACTAAAGATTGGTATTAAACAATACTTGATGTTGATGCTTTGACCTCTATAAATAGTCAATTAGCTTCAGTCACTAATATTCTACGGACTTTGATATTTGGACAAGGCTCAATGACTAAAGCACCCGTTTAGTGTAATGACTCATCCAACAGTTAAATCTTGTGTATATTGTGGAGACAAACACACTTTTGATCAATGTTCATGTAATCTAGCTTCAGTGTTTTATGTGCGAAATCAAGCTAGTCAAGGAAACGAAAATAATATTTCCTTCCCAAACACTTACAACCCATGGTGGAGAAACCATCAGAACTTCTCATGGAAGAGACAAAGCTCATACAATCAACAAATTCCACCTAAGAAAAATTACCGCCTCGATTTTAGACAACAAAATAAAATGACATAGGTTCCTCAACAAGCCAATACCCAAGGGAACGAAACTAGCTCAGCACATACTAGGGACATTACTTCAGAACCTAATGAAGAAATATATGGCAAAGAATGATGCTATCAGCATTCTTAAAATCTGTTAGTTCATAAGGGCGAATTAGCAACTAAGCTATGTAATAGAGCTCTTGGAAAGTTGTCAGCAGATACCGAAACACTAAAAAGAGATGGTAAAAAATAATATTTAGCGTAGAATTGAAAAGTTTGAAGAAAATACCAAAACATAAGAGGTGAAATTAAAGAAAACAACAATCGTTACCCTAAAAATAGCTGATATACAATAGAGAACTAAGAAAAATTCTAAACAAAAGGATCAAAATAAAAATTAGGCAGAAGAGTCGCCCAAAATGCAAGTAACAGATAACAAACAAGAAGAATGTAAAACATACATGCTAACACCTCCTTTCCAACAAAGAATAAAAATAGAGAAAGAAGACCCCATTTTGAGAAGTTCATGGATATTCTAAGGAAAAATTCATATAAACATATCACTAATGAAGGTCTTGAACCAAATGACAAATTATGTAAATTTATTTAAGGATATGCTCATTGATAAGAAAGTTGGTAGAATTCAAGGTACTGCAACTAAATGAGAAGTGTAGAGTAATTCTGTAAAATAAGATCCTGCTAAAGGAAAAAGACTCGTTCACAATTTCAATATCAAGAGGATTAAAAGAGGTAGGTAGAGCAATATGTGACATGGGGGGCAACCATCAACTTAATGTCCCTATCCAATTCTAAGAAGTTAGGGATTGATGAGACTAGACCAAGTATAGTCACCATCCAACTAGCTGATAGGTCAATAACTTATCCAAAAGAAATGAAATTGAAGACATTTTAATTCGAGTGGATAAATTCTTATTTCTCGAATATTTTATCATTTTCGATTATGAAACATATCGTGATGTGCGATTTAAGTTGGGGATACCATTTTTAAAAGATAGTAGTAGATATTTACAAGGAAACCACCACTTTAAGAATTGGTGACTAGTAACTGGAGTTTGATAGTAATGACAACTTGGATTATCCAACCTTGGTAGAAGAATGACATAATTGGAAATATATGCAAGAAGAAGACATTAGTTAGAGTAATTCCATCGAACGTCTAGTAAGTTTAGATGAAATCAGTAGAGCTTTTTAATCCCTAGAATTAGAGGGAAGAAAAAGTTCCCCAATGAAGTCATCTATTGAGGAAGCATTGTAGCTAGACTTGAAACTACTGCCCCTAGCCTAAATATTCACATCTAGGTGATGAGTTGATATTATCAATCAGTATCTCAGCAACACTATCATTAATTCAAGAGATCATGCTTCTACAAATATTAACGAAGAACAAGAGGGCAATATCATCGACATTGGCGGACATAAAACGGATTCGTCTTTCACTATGTATGCACAAAGTTCTATTGGAGGAAGGATAATTTAAATTCACTTATCAACAAAGAAGATTAAATCTAATGATGAAGAGGTGGTTAGAAAAGATATTATTAAGTGACTAGATGATGGAATAATAAATCCAATGATGAAGAGGTGGTTAGAAAAGATATTATTAAGTGACTAAATGATGGAATAATCTATCCAACTGCAAACAAAATTAGGGTTAGTCCTATTCAATGTGTTTCAAAGAAAAAATGAATGATAGTATTAGCAAAGGAGAACAATGACCTGATCCCCACTAGAATAATAAATGGATGGAGACTGTGTATTGATTATAGAAGGTTGAACAAGGCAACGTGCAAGGACCATTTTCTCTTACCATTCATTGAACAAATGTTTAATAGACTCGCTAGAAAGATATTATTATTTTGTAGATAGATATTCGGGATACAACCAGATTACAATCCTTTAAAATACAAAAAAAATTAAGTAAACAATGTCATGGACTTAAACATTCGGAGTAAAATCTTTAAAATACAAAAAAAAATTCATAAGTCGTAACATATACGTTCGAACTCATCATATTGGGGAAGCATCTCGATGCACATGACACACAAATATGCATGATATCCCCATAACTTATAATGATGACATAATGTATGGTGCAAGATAGAGCTTCATTTATCAATAACATAATAAATCTGTGAATTATGCTAACATAATTCGTGTACATCCTGACATAGCTTTCCTGACATGGTCTATCGAAGTTATGTTTCATAGATTATTATTGGAATATATTTTTATATAGCCGTAATCAGTTAGGACTTTCAATCCACTTATGTTTCTCATTCTTAACATGATATCAAAGCTTCTCATTCTTAATTAAGTTGGGTGTTATTGACCTACCCTCTCCAACTTGAGACACTTTCCAACTTGAGTGGAGTAAAGACAAGTTTGGTGTTATTGACCTACACTTTCCACCTTGAGGGGAGTATTGGAATATATTTTATATAGACGTAATCAGTTAGAACTTTCAATCCCACTTATGTTTCTCATTATTAACATGGTATCAGAGATTCTTATTCTTAACATGGTATCAGAGATTCTCATTCTTAACATGGTATCAGAGTAGGAGAAGAGGAAGAAAGGAAGAAAAGTGACAGAGATCGGAACAGAGGACGACGACGAATGAATTTGGATCACCTTCCACCAGATATATCATCCTTTTAAGTCTAATCTCAAAAGTTTTAATTTCTGGTTTCTATAGTGATTTTTTTTATTGAGCACTCCAAATCATCAATATTTTTCTCTCAACAATTAAATAAAGAACATATTCATTATCAATCCCAATTCAGTCACCAACAGGTAGCCTCCTAATCTCAATCTGGGTCTTGAAATGCCTACCGAAATTCTCAATCATTCTCTTAAATCGAGAATAGTGGTTGGCAAACAATTCTCGATCGTCCAATATTAAGACTACGTTATAAGCATCTTCAAATTTGTCACAACATTTTTACCAGATTCATTGATGGAATGATTAGCTGATGAACAAGCTCTCAAGTTAAAAAATATCTCTCTCACTTATCACTAACAAAAATCTTTGGCACGTGCCCCTCAGAAGAACATGTCGACCTATTTTCCTTCCAACTGCTTCTACTTGATCGTAAACAAGATATTCACGAAGGCTACATAAGACTACTGGCTAAAGTAATGAGATATCCTTGTTTGGGTTATCCTTTGAAACTTCTTTAAAGGAGTTAACTTGACACATATAAGAGAACAATATTCATTTTCTGAGAGTTAGTGTTATTACTCTTCAACTTAGGGGGAATAGAGACAAATTGGGTGTTATTGACCTACACTTTCCAATTTGAGGGGAGTATTGGAATATATTTTATACGGTCGTAATAGTTAGGACTTTCAATCCCACCTATGTTTGTCATTCTTAACAATCATCGATTTCATAACAACCTCATATAAGATGACATGACCACAAAATAGACTAGCTTTATTACATGACATAACTTATCCCGACATCACGTGGCATAACATGACATAACATAGCACATCATAGATAGACATAGCAGAGCATAACATCGAACAACATAGCAGAGCTTAACATATCATGCATACATATGAAATGTGCAGAGGCCACGGGACACGCATCATCATACAGAATACAATTCATCCAACAAAACTAGTAGTAGAGCCACTTGGTTGAATTAATCCTGTAAACCATCATTTAGATATTAAGACCTTAATATCTTGACACCTACATCTTGACCAAGATATATTCCATGGTACAAATGACCACAATATCTAGATGCAATTCTTTCACCTATCTTCACTAACCGTCTATTTATTTTCCTATCTTTTGAATTTACCTGGGTGTAACTTTTCTAAAAATTGCCTTCACTTTTTATAGCATATTAAAAAAAAAGAGGCTATAAAAAGACATTTTTCTGGTAGGGTTGAAAAGTTTTTGAGCCGTCGATCAATTATGAAAATGCTTCCTAAGTGATCTATAAATACAGCTTCTTATGTCCTCCTTAATTCAAAGGCAAAGCATATATAGGCTGCTTTTTGTGAAGATCAGCCCATCATGGCCGCCCCACTTTTGTTTCTCACCTTCCTGGCTATAACTTGTTGGGTTGCATGGGCATCCGATCCAAGCCCACTTCAAGATTTCTGTGTTGCAGATCTACACACTCATGGTAAGCCATTCTAAAATATATATATATATATGCATCGTTTTTGGATGTCAATATTGATGATGCTTGTTTCATTGTGACACAGTGGAAGTGAATGGCCTAGTTTGCAAGGATCCCAAGCTTGTGGAAGCCAAAGACTTCTTCTGGAGTGGATTGAATTTAGCAGCCGGCATAAACAACCCCATGGGCTCCCAAGCAACTCCTGTCAGTGTTGCCCAAATCCCAGGGCTCAACACTCTTGGCATCTCCCTCGTTCGCTTTGACTTCGCCCCACACGGCATCAACGCTCCCCACACGCACCCTCGCGCCACCGAAATCTTGACAGTCCTCGAAGGCACGCTCCTGGTCGGCTTCGTCACCTCCATCCCAGAAAACCGTCTCATAACAAAGACCTTGAACAAGGGCGACGTGTTCGTGTTTCCTGTCGGTCTCATTCACTTCCAACAGAATATCGGGAATGGCACTGCAGTCGCCCTTGCAGCTTTGAGCAGCCAAAACCCAGGTGTTATTCCCATTGCAAATGCAATTTTTGGATCAAACCCGGACATCTCCACCGATATCCTTGCAAAGGGCCTTCCAAACCGATCCCACTATTATAAGCAACATTCAGGCCAAGTTTTAGACAGTCAAGGTTTCATTTTTGGGTGTGCTTTGTGCTGATCTTCACATATATATATATATATATAATACACACTTTTTTATTTAGTGTGATTTGAAAGTGATAAGCAAATCATTTCTTTACCTTAACAAGTAACTTTAAGGAGTAAAGGTTTGTAGATAATCATGGATATGTCATTCTGCTCAAAAAGGGATTTTAGCGAGTTTAACAAGTAACTTTAAGGAGTAAAGGTTTGTGGATAATTATGGATATGCCATTCTGCTCAAAAAAGCGAGTCTTCCCGATAGCGAGTCTTCCCGATACAAACTTGAGGAACAGAAGTCTTTAGATATAAGCAAATGCAAAATGCAAGGAAGATTAATGATCTTAACAAAGAACGTTGAGAAGACAATTAAGAGGAACAAATTTCGAAATAAGTACTTGGCCTCAAGATTTAAGTTAAGGTGTATAGACACCCCAACAATGAGGAGGCAAGGAATTAAGGACAATGAACTTTAAAGTTTAAGGAGGAGAATTTGTAACAAAAGTAGCTCTAATGACCCATGTAAGACCCAAAAAAAGATCCAAGAAAAGAAATGAAGAGGATTAAGCCAGGATAAGATCTTAAGTGAGTCATTTTTATACCCTAACAAATAATATTAATGAGTTAAAAGGTCTTTGGAAAAGGATCGGAAAATCAAAAGTAAATAAATAAAAAATTGGAAAAGGATTGGAAACCAAAAAGTGAGTTAAAAGGTGTTTGGAAAAGAATTGGAAACCAAAAGTAAATAAATAAAAAATTGGAAAAGGATTGGAAACCAAAAAGTAAATAAATAAAAAATGACGATGAAAAATTGTTAATTATGGATATTTAGGAAAAATAATAATAAACTATTCAAAAAGTGGAGAATTACCAAAATAACTCTAAAATTATGGATAATTACGGATATGCCATTCTACTAAAAATCAGAAACTCCACGGTGACATCTTACAAAAAAAAAATTTGCTATTGGACACAGATCATTAAATCCAACGGTTAGAATTCAAATTGGAAGTTGGTAGTGATCAGAGAGGATATTTTTTACGGATTATCCAGAAAATTTAATCTCCAAATCACGATGATTCTGGAGGTTTCAACGTCGGTGGAAGCTTCCAAGTCTGAAGTTGGGGCAATAGTTTGGAACAAGAATCGAGTAAGGTCGAGCTCCCAATCGTAGGCAATAAGCGTTTAGATTTTGGGTCTCCTACTCTCGAAATTCGAGAGCAATTCTCCACCATATCCCTTCAAACTTGTTCCTACAGTTTTTAAACAAGATTACCCACCAGTTCTATAAAGAAATCGAAGAAATCGAGGCCTGACATATTGTATTCATGCATAGTCAATTTATGCATGAACCAAAAAAATCACATTGGGAGGAAGTTCTCTCTGAGATACATCAAAGGTATTCTTGGTGACTTCTACCACCATCTAAAACAACTTGAGATTAGAAGCATAGGTATTCTTGGTCAAGAACTTCTACCACCATCTTTAGATTACAGCATAGGTATTCTTGGTCAAGAACTTCTACCACCATCTGAAAACAACTTAAGATTACAAGCATAGGTATTCCTGGTTAAGAACTTCTACCACCATCTGAAAACAACTTGAGATTACAAGCATATTGCGATTCTTTCTAGTAGGGTGGTTGTCAAACTTCCTAACGGTCTATTTCTGGGTTCTGCATTTTCGTGGGAAATTCAATTATTTCTTGGAAGTCTAAAAACCAAACCAATGTTTACAGATCATCAGCAGAAGCCGAGTATCGAGCTATCACAAATCCATGTTTAGAGTCAAGTTGGCTGAGATACATTCTTCGAGACTTGAAAGTTTCATTGTCCAAACCAGCATTGTTGTATTTTGATAATCGAGCATCATTACATATAGCAGCCAATCCAGTTTTTCACAAGCGTACGAAGAACATTGAAATAGATTGGTATATAGTTCGAGAAAAGTTACAAGCTGGAATCATCAAATCGTGTTATGTTTCGACTAACATGCAATTGATAGATGTTTTTACTAAAGTTTTGAGAATACAACAGCTTGATTTTGTGGAGGACAAGTTGGGTGTGGTTGACCTCAATCTCTCATATAAAATATTTGTGGTATAACTGTAATTAGTTATAAAATATATCCTATATATATAATATTTTTTATTCCTATTTTTAGGAGTTGGTTGATAATATATTTAGTAGTATATTTTTTAGATTTTATCTTATTATCAAGATTTGGTTAATAACATATTTTATCTCATTTTGAGGAGTTAGTTAGTAGCTTGTATAATTTAAAAGTTGTGAACATTAATGAAGATCCAGTTTTTTATCCACTTATGTTTCTTAATTCTTAACAACGTGTAGAGGGACACTTGTTGAGCAATTATTTTTACGAATCAAGCTCCAAGAACCATTGTATTTTCAGGAATCTTCGTGGGAATATTTTTGGCGTTTATGGGTTTTTATACTCAAATTTCAAACTCCAAATTCACTCCAAGTAGCTCGATGATTCTTAAAAAATTGCGGCAATGGTTCGATCCTTTGCTTTCACGATTTCTACAAGTATTTCTTGCAAAAATTCCAACATGATTTCTTACTTATTTCTTAAAGTCTCAATATTTTGTGCTTTCGAGAAAAATGTCCAAATTTTTCAAGAAAAGAAGAGTAAAAAACTAGATCACGAGGATCAAGAAAGTGTGATCAAAGTGGCTTATTGTTTATTGTTATCGACCACTAACCTTTAATCGTGGTCAGCTCCTTCATCAACGTTTAGCTAGCTTCACGTGCGATTTTCTTATTCTCGAGGCTATTAAAAAATGTTCCACGATACTTTCTAGAGTCTATCTTGAATAGATTTCTGAACGAAAGTTGTAGCCTTTGACATACTTGTAGCGGTAGGTTTTAAGTGCATTGTACATAGAAATCGAAGGAAAAGATGATTGTACTTATCACATTTTCCTAGATTTTTGTGACCTAAAAATTTTCTCTTCCAAGACTTATCTTATCTCGATTTCTTTTATAAACTTGTTTGTTTACTTCTTGTGAGATTAAAAGAAAAAATTTTAGCTCTATTAATTTAGAATTGAAGGAGATTTTTTAAGTCAGTTTTTTATTTCTCTCAGCTTACCAATTCAACTTTAATGGAGTAACCATCTTCATGCAAAAGGATGGAAATGGAATTTGAGTTTATTTAGAATTAAATAAATTAAGGGTTAAAACATAAAATGGAGAGAGTTTTTTTCAAGTATTTAATCTACTTGCTTCGGTTTATTAAATTTACTTGATTCATGACAAGGGTTAGGCTTGGAAGAGCATTTTGTGAGTGAGGGAGGGATGGAGGGAGGGAGAGAGGAGGAGAGAGAGAGGGAGAGAGAGGGAGAGAGAGAGAGAGAGAGAGAGAGAGAGCTAGACCGAACTCATAGATCCCATGTCGAAACAGCTTACCCAAGCCACGCAAGGAATCACAAAGGACTTTGCACACGAAGAAGGTAAGCTTTCACACCTTAACAACATGATTTGTCGTCGAAAAAGGGGATTTCAAGTTTCGGATTGATTGGCCCTCACAGATCTATATGTTTTAGGTGTTTACCATCCATAAAACTACGTGGGAGGTGAAGAGGAAGAAGAAACGACGAAGAACCAAAGAAAAACGGCGAGAAACGAACGTCAGAACAACGTTACAGAGGAGAAAGAAATTTTTTCATCACCCGTTGAACCGCCACCACAAAATGCACCACCTCCGACAGCACCAGCGACTAGAATAGATCCTACTACTCAGCTGATGTGAGATTCATTCCAGGTGATGATGCACGCCAAGATGGTTACCCAACAAGCTAACAGTTCGCGACGTGTCAGAGGAGCGAACTGGCTATGGAACTTTAAGCGGTTCGATTCGCCTCCATTCACCAATTCTAAGAAGGATCCAATAGAAGCCCAGATGTAGATCTCGTATATGTAGACCATCTTCCTATCAATAGAATGTCCAGACAACCACAAAGTATCCTGCGCGTCATATATGCTGCAAAAAGACGCGGAAGTGTTGTGAAAGGATAATAAGGATAATATTAATCCAGGAGGGGGAATCATGACATCGGATCGGTTCAAGGAGGTCTTCCTAAAGCAATACTATCCCAAGGCGGCCCAACTTAAGAAACAACAGGACTTCACCCATCTGACTTAGGGTGGACACTCGGTGGACCGATATGACCAGGAATTCATGAGAATAAAAAGGTTCGCGCCGTCATTAGTGGATACTGAGGAAAAAATGATTGAAAATTTTATTTTGGGCCTAGACTCTGAGATCCGCCGCATGGTGGAAGCTATAGACTGAAAGACATACGAGGTGGCACTAAGAACAACTAGAGTCCTAGAAAAGCCACAAGAAAAAAAACGTCGAGAATCTATGGTCACCGTTGGGAGAAAGCACCCGTATGAACCAAGACAAAAAGATTACCGACCACCGGCACGAAAACCTCATTATAACGATAGGCGTCTTGCCCAGTATGTAGATAGGAACCCTAGGAATAAAGAGAGGGGTCAAGGACATGAGAAGCTTCGATGCCGCGAATGCGGGAAACAACACTGGGGTAAATGCATGGGTGGCTCAAGAACATGCTTCAGATGCGACCTTGAAGGTCACACAGCCAAGTAATGTACTGGGAAGGGTACTGATGATCCCGTTGAACCACCTAGAGGTCCAGGCAATGGTGAGTGAACTATGTAGACCCGCTCGTAGTTAAAGGCGCATGCATCTACCGATAGGGACGCTGGAACATTTGACACTGTGGTGACAGGTATGCTATCTATACTGGGACATTATGCATTAACGTTATTTGATTCTAGTTCTACGCATTCTTTTGAATTCATGCCTTTTTTAGTCGAGCAGGATTTACAGTAAAACCCTTATTGCATGTGTTATCTGTTGGTAGCCTAGAGTAGATCTAGTTACTGAAAATAGGGTAAAAGACGGACAAGTAATGGTAGCTGGATGAACCATAAGCGTAAACCTAAAAGTAGTAAATATGATGGATTTTGACATCATATTAGGAATGGACTGGCTAGCCAATAGGGGTGTACATCCAACTCGACAACCTGATAACCCGGACCAACCCAACCCGAATTATAGGGGTTGGGTTGGGTTGGATTAGTGTTTTGGGTTGGGTTGAGTTATTTTTTTTTAACCTGAAGTGACTCGGTTCGTTTTCGGGTTCATGGGATAAAAAACTCGGGTTGACCCGAAACAGAATAAAACTTATAAATTTCATAATCTATCCTTATATTTTCCTTACTCACTAACAAATTTTTGTTAAATAATGTTGAGATGTTACATTTTTTTTTTATTGTTGTGGATGAATTTTTTTTTTTTTTTTATAATTATAGATTGATTTGTGTTTCTTTGTGAACTTTTAATATTTTTTATCTAAGATAATATGGAATAATTATGAATTGTGAATAAATAAATTTTTTTACAAAAACTTTTAAAAAAAGTTAGCAACCGGAGAACCCTACCCGAACCCAACCCGAAAATAGAGGGTTGGGTTGTGAAAATTTTCGGGTCAGGTTGGGTTACCAATCCAACCAACCCGAACTTTTTGGTTGGGTCAAAAAAATCTCATAGCCCAACCCAACCTGGACAATGTACACCCATACTAGCCGAGAACTATGACAGTATAGACTGCCATAAGAAAGAAGTGGCATTTATGCCACCAAACGAACCCAACTTTAAATTTAAAGGAACTTGCATGGAAGTCGCCCCAAAAATAGTATAATGATAAAAGCCAAACTCTTGGTACAACAAGGAGGGTGGGCTATACTAGCTTGTGTAGTAGACGTAAAAGAAAAAGAGAAAACAATGGATACGGTACCCATAGTAAATGAATTCCTAGACGTTTTCCTCAAGGATCTACCAAGAGTTCCTCCTTCACGAGCGGTAGACTTCGGGATATAACTCGAACAAGAAACTGGATCCATCTCTAAAGCACCGTACCGTATGGCTCCCGTGGAATTTAAAGAATTAAAAATACAACTAAAGATCTATTAGACAAAGGTTTCATCTGACCTAGCGTCGTCTCCCCTTGGGGTGCGCCGGTGTTGTTTGTGAAAATAAAGGCTCATCGATGCGCATATGTATCGATTATAGGGAGCTAAACAAGAGAACAATAAAGAGAAAATACCCACTCCCTCGCATTGAGGACTTATACGACCAACTCCGAGAAGCAACAGTATTTTCCAAGATAGACCTTCGTTCCGGCTAACAAGATTAAAATAAAGGATGGAGATGTACTAAAAATCGCCTTTCAAGCAAGTTATGGCCACTACGAGTTTGTAGTGATGTCATTTGGCATCACCAATGCCCCAACGGTGTGTTTATAAAATTAATAATTGAGTATTCAAAGAGTGTCTAGATACGTTTGTTACCGTGTTCATAGACGACATCCTAATATACTAAAAAACGGATAAAAAACACCAAGAAAATCTCCAGAAAGCCTTAACTATCTTAATGGAAAATAAGTTGTATGCCAAATTCTCCAAATGTGAATTTTTGCTACAAAAAGTTTTGTTCTTAGTACACTTAGTGTCTAAAGACATAATTTCTATAGACCCCACTAAGATAGAAGTTGTCACTAAATGGGAACGCCCAACTACGGTTACCGAGGTACGAAGTTTCATGGGTTAGTAGGCTCCTATCAAAGATTTGTCCAAGACTTCTCTAGAATAGCTTCGCCTCTTACACCATTGACGAGAAAGGGTGTATCTTTTGGATGGAATGATGCATGTGAGGCCAGCTTCCAAGACCTAAAACAAAGACTAGTGTCAGCTTTAGTACTTGCGATCTTAGAAAGCTCAGCGAGATATGTAGTATACAACGACGCATCCAAAAAGGGACTAGGTTGTGTATTGATGCAACACGGTAAGGTTGTTGCGTACGCATCACGCCAATTAAAAGAATATGAGAAAAAATATCCTACACACAGACTAGAGTTAGCCGCACTAGTGTTTGCATTAAAGATTTGGCGACACTACCTATATGGAAAAAATTTAGTTGCTATTTTTATGTTTTCGTTCCTGAATATCAGAGCACTGATATGATCTTATGCCAGATTCTTTGTTTTGTCATGATATTCTATTTTCGGTTAGGATTTTATTTTTATATTCTGTTAAACATTGTACTGGCTATAAATATAGTCATAATAAAGTACTTAATTTCCTTTCTTTTGCAAACTTATCTTCATTAAATTTATCATTTAGTATTAGAGCCTTGTCTCTTTCAACTGCCGCTAAAGATGACTACTGAAGGCAGCTTTGCCAAAATTTGTTTGTCACTACGATTATTGGAGCATGTTAATGGAGAACTTTCTTCACTTAGAGAATATTGGCAAGTAGTCAAGTCTTGAATTTCTGATGTAGCAGATGATGCTGATTACTCAGATGAACAAAAGAAGAAGGTAGCATATCAGAAATTGAAAGACTTAAGAGCTAAGAACTACCTTTTCCAGGCCATCGATCGCTCAATTCTTGAGATTATTTTGGATAAAGACAATTCGAAAGGAATTTTGGATTCAATGAAAAAAAAATTACAAGGATATAAAAAGGTGAAACGAGCACAACTACAGGCTCTGCACAAGGCATTTGAGACCCTTCATATGAAGGAAGGTGAGACTGTTTCTGATTTCTTTTCTCGTACTCTCACCATTTCTAATAAAATACGTTTCCATGGTGAAAAGATGAGTGATGTTAGCATTATTAAGAAAATCCTGCGCTCCATGACTTCAAAGTTTGATTACGTGGCTTGCTCCATTGAAGAATCCAACTGAAGAATCCAACGATTTGGACATCATGACCATTGATGAATTGCAGAGTAGCCTACTGGTTCATGAACAACGTACGCAAAGACATATTGTTGAAGAGCAGGCATTGAAGATCACTCTTGACAGCAGTATAGGAAGAACAAATCGTGGAGGTGACACAATTCGAGGTAGAGGACGAGGACATGGGAGACCAGGTTTTAACAAAACTCTTGTTGAGTGTTTTTATTGTCATGACCTTGGTCATTTTCAGTATGAATGTACAAGGAAAAATAAGGGAAGGAATCACAAGCTCATTTTGCTGAAACTTCTGTACCGCTGCTTCTTTTGGCATATGTTGAAGAGATGGTAGAACAAAAGGACTCAACATATTGTTTGTCTGAAATAGAAGACTTCAGAATGTTCCAATCTTTTCAAAACAAAGGTGGAGAAAGAAATTGGAACAAATATTTTAGGTTTGAGAACTGATAGAGGTGGAGAGTTCACAACTACTAAGTTTGTTGAGTTCTACTCAAATCATGGAATACATCGACAACTCACTGCAACCTACACACCACACAAAAATGGAGTGACAGAAAGAAACAATCGCTTGGATGAGGAAGTTTATGTGGCGCAACCTCCTGCTTATGTGATCAAGGGAGATTTGGAAGATAGAAAAAGTACATCAGGCAGAGGATTAGCAGAGATGCAGTTAGGTTTCACCAGCGGTGGACATCTAGATTTGCAGAATTTGGACTCGGAGAAGAAGATGATGATGAATCATCGCCTTCAGGAGTTGGAGAAACCACTTCTTGAAGATAACGACGACGATGATGGAAGTGATGCTACGTCTGTGATTACGAGTTCGACTAGCGCTTGGTGTGAGACGATGTATAATCTAATTAGTCCGACGACACCACCGAATCAAAAGCCGGTTTCGACTTCGCCGACTACCTCTGCTTCGTCTTTTTTTTTCTTCGTCTACGTCGTCCTCTGTTGCTTCTCCGTTTTTCGATTCTTGGAAACAGTTTGTAATTGAAGCTGCGGTGGCAATTTCTGAAGGGAAATTAGAGGTACTAGATGAGATTCTTGCACCGGTGGTTAAGATTTCGAATGCGAGAGGTAGTTTTGTACAGAGATTGTCATTGTATATGGTTTTCGCTCTAAAATCGCCAGTAAATCTAGCAAAATTTCTGTCTCCTATGGCGGAGATTTTCGGCAACGAGCACTCGGCGGCAACTCAGTCGCTTTACGATGTTTCTCCTTGCTTTCATGGCGGAGGGGAGGACTGTTGGGAGTGAGTCCCACATTGGCTAATTTAGGGAATGATCATGAGTTTATAACTAAGGAATACATCTACATTAGTATGAGGACTTTTGGGGAAGCCCAAATCAAAGCCATGAGAGCTTACCCTAAAAGTGGACAATATCATACCATTGTGGAGAGTCGTTATTCCTAGACAATAGAATCCTCAAATATCGAACAAAGAATTGTGAGCCTCGAAGGTGTAGTGAAAAGTGAAATTTAGGGAATGATCATGGGTTTATAAGTAAGGTATACATCCATTGGTGTGAGGTATTTTGGAGAAGCCCAAAACAAAACCATGAGAGCTTGAGCTTATGCTCAAAGTGGACAATATCATACCATTGTGGAGAGCCGTTGTTCCTCACAGAGGAAAGAGAAATTTCATTGGAGAATCACGTGAATAGGATAGGGTGGAGAAGAGGAAGTCTGTGGACTTCAGTTCGGATTCAAATCGGGTATCCAAATGTGCTTACAGCCCACACCACATTACCGAGGCCCAATCAATTTT
This sequence comes from Cucurbita ficifolia, assembly GCA_033971965.1. Classification (NCBI taxonomy): domain Eukaryota; kingdom Viridiplantae; phylum Streptophyta; class Magnoliopsida; order Cucurbitales; family Cucurbitaceae; genus Cucurbita; species Cucurbita ficifolia. Next base: position 3,499,632 of record CM066974.1, read on the forward strand.
GGCCCATAATTCAAATTTTGAACCTTCCAACTCTGAAGATTGATTCTTCACAAAAATTGGTCATTGGACCTTTCCCTTCAAGTCTTTGACTTTTGAAAGTATTTAAGAAACGAGGAATTGGTGGAGATTTTGCATTGTGTACTAATTTTAAGGTTTTTATCAAAGTTAGTGCTCATATGTAATTTATTTCCCTTCCCTTCATAAATATTTTGGTGGTTTTAGAATTTCATTTTCATAGTTAGATTAAATTACAACATTTTTAAATTTTGGTGAATTAATTTAGAGTAATTTAAAGTTAGGGTGTTTTTTTTTTTTATGTATTTTAAGACTTATTTATATAGTGGATAATTATGGCTATAAAGTATACATAGTGGTAATTATGGTCATGAATATAGCTACAACTCTTGGAATGCCTCATGAACCTGGAATACCTCATGAACCTTAATGATTTTTATTTTCAGGCTATATAAAGCCATGTAGGTTACCTTTGTAAGACAGACTTGAAAAAACGTAGTAAAAGAAGCATTTGTGTTTTTCTTTAGCCAATAACTAAGTTTCTTTGCAATTATATGTAGTTTTAGGTTA
>CM066974.1:3500316-3518615 GCA_033971965.1 Cucurbita ficifolia
TAGTATGATTGAGATGTGTTGATTTTGAATGTCATTTTTTGTATTTGTCAAGTGACATTTGTGAGAAATTTTGTTGAGAGACTTTGTAGCGGGAATATGTGAGATATACACTTTGCAAACACTTTGATTATTGAGATTCGTTGCTACCCGTGGATGTAGGAGAATTTCTTCTCTCTAAACAACGTAAATTTTTGTGTCTCTTTGTTCGTTTCTGTTTGTAGGTGTGTGAGTGCGATTGATCTTGCTTTCGCTTCCGTTACAATAATTGGTATAAGAGCATTTTGATTGTGGCCTCACCATCAATTGTCCAAGACAAGTTTCTTATTGCAAGCATGCTTATTTTCTTAGAAAACATTTTTCAAGAATGGTGCTTTTTTCTACTTTCATTAAGGTTATTCTGTTGGTGAAAAACTTGTTACAAATGACAAAGTCATCTGTTACTAAATCAGGGCGTGGATAGAGAATTTTTTAAGAATGGTCTTGCTTAATCCTTTAATTTCTTCCATTTTTTATCCTTGGGGTGTTACATGGGCCTGCTTATTCGTGTTAAATCTAAGTACCTTCCTTTTTTTGGTGTTACACCATTCTTCCCACTTTCTTCTATAAGTGAGCATATCCTTAAATAAATTTACATAATTTGTCATTTGCTTCCAAGCCCTCCACTAGTGATATGTTTAGGTGAATTTTCCCTTATAATATCCATGAACTTCTGAAAATGGGGTCTTCTTCTTTCTCTATTTTTATTCTTGGTTGGAAAGGAGGTGTTAGCAAGTCTGTTTTTCTCTCTTCTTGTCTGTTGTTTGTAACTTACATTGTAGGGGACTTCCATTTTTGCATAATTTTTATTTTTGATCCTTTTGTTTAGTATTTTTCTCATTTGTGTGTGGTATATTAGCTATTTTTTTGGGGTAACTATGATTATTTTCTTTAATTTAACCTCTTCTGTTTGGTATTTTCTTCCTACTTCTCAATTCTACGTAAACATTATTTCTTGTCATCTCTTTTTAGTGTTTCGGTATTTGTTGGCAGCTTTCCAAGAGGAACGTAGATTTTAAGGATTGACCTTTTTGAACTTCCAGATTTTAAGGATGCTTGCTGACTCTATATCATAGCATCATTCTTTGCCATATATTTCTTGATTAGGTTCTCAAGTAATGTCCCTGTTGGATGATTAATTACAGTTACAGTTAAACGGGTGTTTTAGTCATTGAGCCTTGTCCCAATGTCAGAGTTCGTAGAATATTAGTGAATGAAGCTAATTGAGCGTTTATAGAGGTCAAAGCATCAACATCAAGTAAACCTTGTTTAATAGTAATCTTCAGTCCATTGTAGAAAGTCTCTATTTGGATACAATGAGGTAGTCTATGGTGTTGATGTTTTCTAAGAATCTTGTTGAATTTCTCCCAAGCTTCACATAATCTTTTAACTTTAGACAGGTGATAACAAACAATTTCATTTCTAAACCGTGAATTTCTAGTTGGTGGGAAGTACTTGATAAAAAAAATGATCTGCTAGACTATTTCAAGAATCAATTTTTCCGGATGCTAAGTGTTCAAATATGATTTAGCACCAACCCTATGAGAATAAGGGAGTAAACTCATTTTAATTACATATTTATCCAATCTTTTGAATCAGAATGTGTTGCTCACTCTCAAAAATAACTTTAGATGTAGGTGGGGATCTCCTGACGATACTCCATGATATTGCCTAATGGTTTGAAGCATTAGAAACATCACCGGTTTTAGCTCCAAAGTTGTTGCTTACATTTCAGGTCTATTAATGCACGAATTTAATTTTGGGAGGGATCTCATGTGCTAGCCAACTAACTAATTGTACTTGTGTGGAAATCAAAGTTGAGATGGCCAATTGGTCTAAGGCGTCAGATTCCTTTAAGCATTTTATTAATGAAATCCTTATAAGTTGTATTTAAGTTTATTAGAGAACCAATAGTGTTGTTCACTCTTAAAAAATAGGGTCATGACATTGTTCATTAGAGAACCGTGGTATTTAAGTTGCAAGATATAATTACAAGAGTAAAACAATTTTTTTACCTAGTTATAATTACAAACAAGTCGATCTTACGAACAACTCGTGAAGGATCGACTTGTTTGTAATAATTATATGAATGTACACAACTTGTGGTAATAGTGCATCAAGAATGCAACTTTTGTTTATAATTTATAGGTCTCTAAGATTTCTTTATTAGCTCATAGTAAAAGTAGGAGGAGTAATTTAATTAAAAGAAAAGACGAAGTGTTTAAATTAATATATAATACATCAGGTATATTAAACACAAAAGAAAAATATATTTGTATTTGATACATTAAATATTAAAATAATTAAATATTTCTTAACCTATTATTGGGCAAAATTTCTCTTAATTCTTTTTTAAAAAAAATAAAAAATCAACATAGCAAGAAGGAGTTTGTGGAGTAAATTTAATGAACTGAAGTAAATTAAATACTTGAAAAAAACTCTCAGTAAGTTTGTTTAATTCTTAATTTTATTTAATTCTAAATAAACTCAAATTCGATTGCAATCCTTTTGCGCGAATAAAATATTTATTCACAATAGGAATAAAATAAAATATTTATTCACAATCGATTTCAATCCTTTTACATGAAGATGGTTACTCCATTAAAGTTGAATTGGTAAGCTTAGAACTAAGAAATAAAAAACTAACTCAAAAAATCTCCTTCAATTTTAAATTAATAGAGTTAAAATTTGTTCTTTTAATCTTACAAGAAATAAACCAACAAGTTTATAAAAGAAATCGAGATAAGATAAATCTTGGAAGGGCATGATCTGAACAAATTTTTAGGTCACAAAAATCTAGAAAAATGTGATGAGTACAATCATCTTCTCCTTCGATTTCCATGTACAATGAACTTAGAACCTAAAGCTACAAGTATGTCAAAGGCTACAACTTTCATTCAGAAATCTATTCAAGATAAGTTCTAGAAAGTATCGTAGAACATTTTTTTTATAGCCTCGAGGATAACGAAATCGCACAGGAAGCTAGCTAAATGTTGAAGAATGTGTTGACCATGATCAAAGGTCAGTGATTAACAACAATAAACAATAAGTCACTTTGATCATTTCACTCTTCTCGTCCTATTTTGACCTTCGGAAGTCTAGTTTTTTTATCCATTTTTTTTAGTTTCTTTATTTTAACTCAATTTATTACCTCCTTGAAAAATTTTGTGATATTTAAAGTCTCAAGCACAAATATTGACATTGAGCTCGAATAAGTAAGAAATCAGGTTGGAATTTTTACGAAAAATACGGGTAGAAATCGTCTTAGATTGGTTTAATTGGTTGAGTATGACCCTATATATGAAACAAAATGGTGAATCTTAAATTTTTGTTGAAAAGAAGTATTTTAAAAGGGGTTTAGAAGGAAGTAGTCAAGTAAATGTTAGAAGGAAAAAGAAAAGTAATAAAGAGATGAATTTAATATAATCGAAATGGAAAAAGAATAAAATATTATTAAATTCTGAAAAATCAAGGTTCTTCAACCTTTAACCATGGAAGAATCGACTCAAATTAAGAGTTCTTATTCGACCATGTGTTTCTTTAAATTGTGCGTTGAAAGTGAAAGCTTGCTTGACAAAGGATCGAACCATAGCCGCAATTTTAAGAATCATCGAGATACTTGGAGTGAATTTGGAGTTTGAAATGAGTATAAAAATCCATAAACCTCACAAATATTCCAACTAAGATTCCTGAAAATACATTGGTTCTTGGAGCTTGATCCGTAAAGATAATTGCTCAACAAGTGTCCCTCTACAAGTTGTTAAGAATGAGTAACGCACGTTTAGTAACAGGCGACCTACTAATCCCTAGAAATAAGATAAAATATGTTACTAACAAAATTATGGAAATAGATAAAATATATTAAGTGATATATAAGATATATTCTATAACTGATTACCGTTATACCACAAAATATATTCCTCAATATCTTTATACAGTAATACTCCCCTCAAATTGGAGAGTGTATCTCAACCACACCCTACTTTCCTCATAAAATCAAATTGATGTCTTTCCAAAAGCTTTAGTGAAAACATCGGTCAATTGCATTTTAATGGAAACATAACACGGTTTGATGATTCCAACTTATAATTTTTCTCGAACTATATGACAATCTATTTCAATGTGCTTTGTACGCTCGTGAAAAACTGGATTGACTGCTATATGTAATGCTGCTTGATAATCAAAATACAACAATGTTGGTTCGGACAACGAAAATTTCAAGTCTTCAAGAATGTATCTCACCCAAGTTGACTCTAAAAAAGTATTTGTGATAGCTCGATACTCGGCTTTTGCTGATACTCTAGACACATTGGTTTGCTCCTTAGACTTCCAAGAAATAATTGAATTTCTCAAGAAATGTAGAACCCAAAAATAGACCGTCGATAACCCCACCCCAGTTAGAATTGCAATATACTTGTAATCTCAAGTTGTTTTCAGATGATAGTAGAAGTTCTTGACGAGGAATACCTTTGATGTATCTCAGAACTCGAAGAGCGGCCTCCCAATGTGATTTTCTTGGTTCATTCATAAATTGACTAAGCATACGAACTGAATACAATATGTCAGGCCTCGATTTCTTCATAGAACTTGTGGGTAATCTTATTTAAAAACGGTAGGAAGAAGTTTGAAGGGAAATGGTGGAGAATTGTTCTCGAATTTGGAAGAAATCTAAGAGTAGAAGACCCAAAATCTAAACGCTTATTGCCTACGATTGGGAGCTCGACCTTACTCGATTCTTGTTCCAAACTATTTCTCCAACTTCAAACTTTATAGGGAAAGCTTCCATCGACGTTGAAACCTCCAGAATCGTCGTGATTTGGAGATTTTATTTTCTAGATAATTCGTTAGAAATATCCTCTCTGATCAGTGAGCTACCGACTTCCAATTTGAATTCTAACCGTTGGATTTGATGATCTGTGTAGGTTCTAGATCGTGTCAAATTTTTGAGGAGATCCAACGGCTGGATTTTGAGATTCAAAAGATTTTTCTTTCAAGTTTTCGGTGTGGAGGTTGTAATTTTAAGCCGAATGGGATATTCGTAATTATCCATAATTTTTAGATTATTTGGGTAATTTGCCACTTTTCAATATTTTGTTATTATTTTTCCTTAAAAATGCATAATTTTTCTAAAATCCTTCGTCCCTTGTCTTGAAATTTCTTCTAGATAAGAAATTAAAAATCTTGAAAGATTCTTAATAATTGAGAAAATTACATTCTTTAAAGTTACTTGTTAAGGTATAGAAATGACTTGCTTTATCACTTTTAAATCACACGTAAATAAAAGCGTGTATATATATATGTGTGAAGATCAATACAAAGTACACCCCAAAATGAAACCCTGATACTGTCTAAAACTTGGCCTGAATGTTGCTTATAATAGTGGGATCGGTTTGGAAGACCCTTGCAAGGATATCGGTGGAGATGTCCGAGTTTGATCCAAAAATTACATTTGCAATAGAAATAACACCTAGGTTTTGGCTGCTCAGAGCCAGGAAGGTGAGAAACAAAAGTGGGGCGGCAATGATGAGCTGATCTTCACAAAAAGCGGCCTATATATGCTTTGGCTTTAAATTAAGGAGGACAAAAGAAGCTGTATTTATATATCACTTGGAAACATTTTCATAATTCATGGACGCCTCAACCGCTCTCCAACACTACCAGAAAAATGTCTTTTTAATAGGTTATAAAAGGCAATTTTTAAAAATTGTATTTAATGTGTTATGAAATATTATGTATGTGAATTTCAAATTTAGTCGAGAGTAAATTATATTAAAAAAAATGTATTGTTGAACAAAAATTAGTTATGTTTTCATACAATGGACCTATTACTTCCTTGTTCCTGCTTATATTGAATATTCGCTCATCGTGGGATGCATCATCAATTTCTTCTTGGTTGATATTTTTTGTCCATGTTTTTCAGCCTATATTAAGTGATTTGCTACATGATTTTTAGCTCCCCTAGTATCCAAAATTATATCTTAAATTCTTGTAGTAGTAGAATCCATCATATTAATCTTGGCTTAGCATTAAGTTTCATCATTATGTGCTTGATTGTGGCATGATTAGAGTGCACTTTTACATTTTTCTCCAAATAAATAAACTCTGCAATTTTCAACATCAAACACTACAAGAAATATCCAGCTAGTACAAGATTTTCCTCGTGACACCTTTGTAAAACCTTCCCCAAATTGCACAAATAGATTTCAAAAGATTCTCTGTAATCAGAGAAGCCATCCATGAAAATCTCCATACACATTTTCACCACGTATTTAAAATGACAATCATACATGGTTGGAATGTTGCTAGAGTGTTACATAGCCTAAAGGGCATCATTCTAAAGGCAAAACTTTCATACAAACATGTAAATGTGGTGTTCTCATGGTCTTCTAGACGGATTGTAATCTGGTTGTATCCCGAATAACTATCTAAGAAATAATAGTGTCTTTCTAGCAAGTCTATCAAACATTTGTTCAATGAATGGTAAGAGAAAATGATCCTTGCACGTTGCCTTGTTCAACATTCTATAATCAATAAACACTCTCCATCCATTCATTATTCTAGGGGATCAAGTCATTGTTCTCATTTGCAAATATTGTCATTCATTTTTTATTTGAAATACATTGAATAGAACTAACCCTACTTTTGTTTGCAATATAATAGATTATTCGAGAGCACCTAGTCACTTAATAATATCTTTTCTAACAACCTCCTTCATCATTGGATTTAATCTTCTTTGTTGATCAATGAATTTAAATTGTCCTTCCTCCGGTTGAACCTGGTGCATAAATAGTGAAAGTCGAATCCTTTTTATATCCGCCAATGTCAACCCTCGTGCCCTTATGTGCTTCGTTAATATTTTTAGAAGCATGATCTCTTGAAGTAATGACAGTGGTTCTGAGATGATGATTGGTAATATCCCCTCGTCACCTAGATGTGAATATTTAGGATAGGGGCAGTAGTTTGAAGTCTAGCTATCATGCTTCCTCAATAGATGATTTCATTCGTGAACTTTTTCTTCCCTCTAATTCTAGGGATTCAAAAGCTCTACTGACTTCATCTAAAACTGCTAGACATTCGATGGAATTACTCCAGCTACTGTCTTCTTCTTGCATATATTCTCAATTATCTCATTCCTCTGCTTCTGTTGGATATTTCAGGTTGTCATTAATATCAAACTCAACTTACTAGTCACCAATTCTCAAAGTGATGGTTCCCTCGTGGACATCTACTAGTGTTCTCCCGGTCTTTAAAAATGGTCTCCTCAATTTAAATCAAAAATCACGGTATGCTTCATGATCCAAAATGATAAAATATTCTGGAAATATGAATTTATCCACTTAGAATTAAAATGTCTTCAATTTTTTTTCTTTTGGACAAGTCATTGACCTATCAGCTAGTTGGATGGTGACTATACTTGGTCTAGTCTCACCAATCCCTAACTTCTTAGACATGGATATCCAATTGATATTCAAATTTTGAACGAGTCGGAGTCGGAGTCTTTTTCCTTTAACGGGATCTTATTTTAAAAAATTACTTACACTTCTCATTTGGTTGCACTACCTTGAATTCTTCAAACTTTCTTCTCAAACTTTCTTCTCAGTTTGCATATCCTTAAATAAATTTTTCATAATTTGTCATTTGCTTCAAGGCCTCCCTTAGTGATATGTTTATATGAATTTTCGGTTAGAATATGGATGAACTTCTGAAAATGGGATCTTCTTCTTTCTCTATTTTTATTCTTTGTTAGAAGGATGTGTTGGCCTGTATGTTTTTCTCTCTTACGGTCTATTATTTGTTATTTGCATTTTAGGTGCCTCTTCTGTTTCTGCAATAACTTCTATTTTGATCCTTTTGTTTAGAATTTTTCTTAGTTCTGTGTTGTATACACCCATTTTTTGGGTAACTATTGTTGTTTTAGTTTACTTCTTCTGTTTTGGTATTTTCTTCCCACTTCTCAATTGTAAGCTAAACATTATTTTTTGCCATCTCTTTTTAATGTTTCGATATTTGCTGGCAGCTTTCCAAGAACTTCCAAATTTTAAGGATGCTCATAGCATCCTTCTTTGCCATGTATTTCTTCATTAGGTTCTCAAGTAATGTCTCTGATATGTGTTGAGCTAGTTTCTTTCCCTTGAGTATTGTCTTGTTAAAGAATGTATGCCATTTTATTTTGTTGTAAAAAACCGAGAGGATAATTTTTCTTATGTGGAATTTGTTGATTGTATGAGCTTTGTCTATTCCATGAGAAGTTTTGATGGTTTCTCCACCATGGGTTGGAAGTGTTTGAGAAGGAATTATTATTTTGGTTTCCTTGACTAGCTTGATTTTCCACATAAAACACTGAAGCTGGATTACATGAACATTGATCAAAAGTGTGTTTGTCTTCACAGTATACACAAGATTTAACTGCTGGATGAGTCATTACAACTGCAACTAAACTGGTCCTTTAGTCATTTAGCCTTGTCCCAATGTCAGAATCGGTAGAATATTAGTGACTGAAGCTAATTGAGAATTTATAGAGGTCAAAACATCAACATCAACATCAAGTAAGCCTTGTTTAATAGCAATCTTAGTCCATTGTAGAAAGTCTCCATTTGGATACAATTGGGTAGTCCATGGTGAGGATATTTTCTAAGAATCTTGTTGAATTTCTCCCAAGCTTCACATAATGTTTTAGTTTCAAACGGTTGATAACAAACAATTTCATTTCTAAACAGTGCATTTCTAATTGGTGGGATACTTGATAAAAAAGTTCTATGCTAGACTATTTCAAGAATCAATTTCTCCCGATGCTAAGGTGTTCAAAGATGATTTAGCGGCAACTCTTGGAGAATAAGGGAGTAAACTCATTTTAATTACATATTTATCCAATCTTTTGAATCAGAATGCGTTGCTCACTCATAAAAATAACTTTAGATGTAGGTGAGAATCTTCTGACGATACTCCATGATATTACCCAATGGTTTGGAGCATCTGAAACATCACAGGCTTTAGCTCCAAAGTAGATGCTTACATTTTGGAACTATTAATGCACGAATTTAGTTCTTCCACTGGGTGTGGATATGCTAAGATTACTCTTTCCCCGTCATCTATTAAAATAATAGTATTAGAAAGGATTCTACCTTGATTATTCATTATTGCTGGATTTTGAAACTCTTGATTTAGATGGGCAGCAAGATCTCCTTGTGATATATTATGTTCGACTATTTTAAACCTTTTCTCCCCTAAACTTCACAATAAAGTTCTCTCTATTTTAGGATCAAGAATAAATTTCAAAGATTTGTTGTAATATTATGATTAAATTTACAAGTAGACTTCTATTCATGCAATTTGATCCCCTTTTCATATTTAACCATAATGAACTATTTAATGGTATGCATATGTTTTTATCCCTTCTAGTATTTTAATAGAATCCTTATATCATTTTAAGGTTATATTATTTTTTATCCTAAACTATTTTAAGAAATAAAGGGTGCTATTAACATCAGTTCCTAAACTCTCTCCACCTTGATCAAACTTAGACTCTAAGCCTGCCCAACAATCCTAAAGTTACTAATAAGACTCTCATGCATAATCACTAATCCAATTCGGGTTCGTAAGTAGTTCTTTTATATGTAACAAACCAAGTGAGAGTTTATGCATAGTTCATCTAATCTATCATGCCACGATCCTGCGAATTGCCTATATGAGTTCTAGAGTGGACTAGCTTTTATGCTATTTTACTTGCCACGATCCTGCGAATTGCCTATATGAGTTCTAGAGTGGACTAGCTTTTATGCTATTTTACTTGGCAGGCTAATGACATTGCTTAGGAATTGAATTATCCATGTATATATATAAGAGGTGTGACTTCATCCTTGTTCATTATGGTATCACAAATCTTGAACATCATCTATGAAAGTTAGCTAGCAACCACGGCATAAGACCATAAAGTTACATTTAATTTTGGGAGGGATTTCATGTGCTAGCCAACTAACTAATTGTACTTGTGTGGAAATCAAAGTTGAGATGGTTGAGTTGGTTTTAAGGCGCTAGATTAAGGTTTTGGTCCAAAAGGGCGTGAGTTCAAATCCCACTCTCAACAAATTATATTGAGAAATTTTGTGGTATCAAGATATTTTTATCCCTTTAAGCATTTTATTAATGAAATCCCTCTAAGTTGTATTTAAGTTCATTAGAGAACCGTTGTATTTAAGTTTTAAGATATAATTATAAGGGTAAAACAAATTTTTTACCTAGTTATAATTACGATCTCGTGAATGATTGACTTGCTTGTAATTATTATATCAATGTACACAAATTGTTATATCAATGTACAAACGTGTGAAAGTGCATAAGAGTGCAACTTTAGTGATATGAACAAGTAGACATCAATCATACAATATGCTTCAATGAAGATGTGAAGAAAATGCTATTGAAATTGTCAAAAGATATTTCAATTCATGCCACATAATTTCAACCGGGACTGAAAAAAATGCTCTCGAACATCTCCCCACCTCGACTGGTACCTAAAAAAAAAGGAAAAACGGGGCGAGTATAAAAATATACTCAGTAAGCAACCTACTTGTAGGCTCTTTTCGCATCCTTATCTTAGTAGGTATCCACAGTCTTATCTCGGGATTCTAGTGAGTGCAAACTAAGCTACAACTTTCTTTTCTGTATCTTAGGATGCTTGCCCATCTTATGCAGTGGAATGATCAGTGTCCTGAGGTGAGACGCGACCTCATAAGTAAATCTGAGGGGATCGTATAACTAGATTTGAATAAGTAACTCTCTCTAAACATCATCCATGGAGATTAGCTGACAACCCTCCCACAGGACCATACATCCACTAAAATCGGGGGTTGCGATCCCCTGTGTGCCGGCCAGCTACTAAGTCATCCTACATGGTTCCATGTTCCCCCGTTCAAGGACGGGTTTCTACGACCCAAGAGTCTTGTTCAGAAGACCCCTTAGCTATCACCACTAGGTCGGGGCATAGGTCACACTTCCCTGTCAGACTCTGCCTAGCTCAACGATCTTAGTGCCGGAGTTCTGTCTTGATGGTACGGTATCAGAGTAGAGAGAGAAGTGGAGGTTCTGGTGACACTATCCACACTACTCAACTCCGGCTGGCTACCTACAGTTACCGTGGTGTCCTACTTGTCTTTCTAGGGCAGATTCTTGGTGGCGTAGACTTGGATTCATTCATCTCTAGGATTCTCGTGCAAGGTCTCATAAACCTGTCGTGGTCTGGAATACTGGGGTCTGGGTCCGCTGATAATTGCTTCACGGGCCTAAATGTACGATATTCTAGAGGTATCCCCATTCTAGGGTTCTATCTAGCCTACATAATTTCAAGCGACCTAGTCTAAGCTCGTAGTTCCTTCCTATTCAGCAAGAAAGATAACACAAGCAATCATGCGCTGGAGTTAATATGCAACAATTCATGTAATATTAACAAACAAGCTCAACGGGAAGATAACGTCCATCTTCACCCGAAGCGTAGATTTCACAAGTTTCCCTTCCTCATCATGCATACATACAATATCACATTCTCAGAATAAACAGATTTCATAGTCATTCACATCTAGATTCCATTGATTTCTTTAATTAATTCATTTTCATGCCTTCCATACTAATATGCTAGGTTCGGCTAGCTACGTTTATCGATATGATAGCATGCATACTTATTCCAAGCGGTTCCTACAAGTACTACTCATGGGAATCCAAATGGCTACTTACTTGGGTGACGCGTGTGTTCCCAAGCTTCGAATTATTCTCCGAAAAAGGTTTCAAAAATTCTGGAAATTTTCTTGATAGGTCCTAAACATAAAAATAGGGTCAATATTGAAATTGGGACGAAAAACAAGCAAATGGAGGGCAAACGGGTGAGCGAATGGGGTCCCACGCGCCGTGCACGCCGTGCAGCCGGTCCCCCCACACGCGCGGGCAGTGTGGCCAGCTCCACGTTTCGAACCCCAGCGGACGCAGCATTACCTTCGAATTTTGTGTGCGTGACACGTGGTGCACAGTGATTGGGAGATCATCGAATTGGACCGCGGGTCGTCAAATCGGTTGGCAGGCGTCCAGGTCGACCCGAATTCGTCGCGCTCTGACGCGTGTCGACGGGCTGCCAAACGCGCTGCCACGTTGCGTGTGCCATCCGCCGTGCTTCTCCGTTCGCCGGCCGACGCATGGTGGTCTCCGTCTCTCTCCTGCTTGTGTTTCAAATTTCCAGATGTTAGCGTTTTCGCCTTTTCAATCTATTTTCTCCGGATTTTCTTATTTTCCAATCCGTAATCCATATCAACAACGTTTCTTCACGAATATTGTAGATCTCATATTCTACTTCTACAATATATTTTTTCTATATTTTCCTTACTTTTGTTCGTTCTCAGATTTTCTTGCCGGAATGGGTGAATCTACCACCCAAACTCCTTTTCTAGCACCGAGAGACGTCTTGCTTCGAAGTTTCTTGCCTTGGATTTGATCTCGAAGGGCTGATTTGAGGCGGTTTGGTTTCTCTGCTCTTCTCTCTCTCCCAAACTCTAACTTCTTCTCCTTTCCTCTCTCTTATGTTTTTTTTTTTTTTCGTTATCTTTCTTCTTATGTTTTTTTTTTTCATTATCTTTCTTCTTATGGCTCAACTAACCAGACTCAAGTAAGAGTAAGGGCAAAATGACCATTTTTCCCTTATGTTGACCTTGACCCGTTTTCTTTCTTTTTTTTTTTTTCAAAAACTCGGGTATTACAATAAGTACTATATCAAATGCGCATAATATCAATGCTATAAATGCTATATTATATTGTTAAAAATATGTTATTATAAGTTAAAAGATAGCACAATATTTTAGCTATATTAAACTTAGCTTTAATAAAACGCTATAAAATGTTTTCATAACATCATATATAAGCTATAATTTAGGGAATGAGTCACACATTGACTAATTTAGGGAATGATCACGTGAGTTTACTTATAAGTAAGTAATATATATGCATTAATATGGGGCCTTTTGGGAAGCCAAAAAAGCAAAACCATGAGATCTTATACTCAAAATGGACAATATCATACCATTGTGGAGGTTCGTGATTCCTAACATGGTATCAAAGCCATGCCCTTAAATTAGCAATGTCAATAGAATCCTCAAATGTCGAACAAAGAAGTTGTGAGCCTATGTGCGCTTACCATGTGGTCGGTTGCTGGGTACTGGATGCGGGTTCAGGTCGCATGCAAGTCTCGAGTGTGATCTATGTTGGCCACTAATTGAGACGCGCCTAAACCAACAGCAATGGACTCATTTCTATGGGTTCTTCCTGCATTTGTTTCCTAAAATTTCATGAGTTTTGCATTCTAAACATTTTTTTTTTCTTTTTCATATTAATTCTTAACACAAAAGGATTTGATTGCTTAATGAAAGTTGTAGATGTCTAATCCAACATTTTAAATGTAATTTTCTTATAATTTTTAGACAATCCCAAGTTAAAATAAACGCATTGAAACTTAAGGTTTTATTCAATCTTACCTGAACTTGAGACCTCCCAAAATTTTATTTTCAACCCAATTCTTTGCTGAATTTCTACTTGTGTAGACTAGCTCCTAGATTCACTCCTAGATGTTGGTGTGGACATTTTACTTAGAGCCTTGTTCCAAACTTGAGGACTTAAATTTTGATGTTGGAAAGAACCCAAAGGCCATGGATGGGAGATATGATAGCGACATTTGTTCCAAAAGGCATGCAATATTGCACATTTTCCAACACATGTTCCAATACATGAGATGATATTTTCACCGTCCCTTTATGCTTTGCTTTTTTATATATGTCTTAACATTTGAGAAGCACGTGTGTTTTTGACATCTAAATACTCTTTGGATGTATTTTTCATGGATAGATGGCCTATTAAGGAAATTTGTGGCTTGTATAAAGCTATTGAAAAGGCAGTGGCTAGATATGAGGATGGTCTGTTCTTCACATTCTCATCAAGCAGTCAACAAAATGTTACACCAACCCAAATTCAAAAGATAGAAAAATAAATAGATGGTTAGTGAAGATAGGTGAAAGAATTGCATCTCGATATTGTGGTCATTTGTACCATTGATTATATCGTGGTTGAGGTGTAGCTGTCAAGATATTAAGATCTTAATAAATAAATGATGGTTTTGAGGATTAATTCAACCAAGTAAGTGACTCTACTATTAGCTTGATTGGATGAATTGTATTATGTATGATGATCGTATTTCGTGCCCCGCACGTTTCATATGCATGCATGATATGTTAAGCTATGCTATGTTGTTGATGTTATGTTATGCTATGTTAAGCCGTGATATGCTATGTGTATCTATGATATGCTATGTTATGTCATGTTATGCCACGTTATGCCACCACGATAACTTATGTCATGTAATAAAGCTATGTTATTTTGTGATCATGTCATCTTATATGAGGTTGTTATGAAATCAATAATCTATAATGCATAAACCTCGGTAGACCATGCCATGAAAGCTATGCCAGAATGTACACGAATTATGTAAGCATAATTTACATATTTATTACATTATAGATAAATGGATCTCTGTCTTGCACCATACATTATGCCATGATTATAAGCTATGAGGATATCATACATATTTGTGTGTCATGTGCATCGAGATACTTCTCCAATATGATGAGTTCGGACACATATGTTACGACTAATGATTTTCGACATTTATGTTTGTCATGATGTTATGTGGGCCATTCCCTCCATGATGTTCAGCAAGAGCCTATTAGCGAGTGCTAGAGCAAGGCCTAGGGGGTTTGCGAGTCTTCCTAGTGGGCCCATGCTCGCACATGAGGGTCATGTGTAGAGAAATACTACATCTCAAACTTTTTCCAAACCTGAAAGCTGCCTAAGGCAATGTTATGATATGTTAAAACGATAATTCCTACCATGTTGCATGTGTTTGCACTTCTCGACCCCAATAGTGGGGTTACTTAGTATTTTTCAAAATAATCAAGCCATGTGCTACTCTTACATTCTAGGTAAAGGTTAGTCTTCCTTGTACGGATGATGGCGGCGTCGCGATGAAAGCCGTGGAACCGGTGTTAGGGTAGTTGCATTTGGTAGCCCAAGGTTAGTTTAGGACATTTTTTTCCTTATTTGTTTCCTTATTTGTTACAAACGTTAGATTATTTATTTTTGTTTTATGAATTTTTTTTAAGTCCACGGCATTGTTTGCGTAATTTTTAAAAAGAATTTTTCTCGCACAATAGATATGTCATGCATGCAATGACGACATTGTTTTGAATAGAAAATCGAGTTGTTGTAGTTGGTATCAAAGCTCTAGGCTTATAGATTCTATAGACTAACCGATGATGTAGGCTCATAAAGTTTCCATGGCCTTGTTGCGAACACTTCATCACCATCGAGCATGCCTTATAAAAGATAATAAATTATGTTGATTGTTATTTTATGACTTACTAGGCATGGAATGTGAATGTGATATGATGTTTTGATGATTTTGAACATGTTTAGAGTTAACAAGGTTTATACTGTGATTATAAAGTTATAGTCCCACGAAAATATTAGTAGGTCACTCAACATTAGTATGTGCATGAGAGTGATTCCTCTTAAGAAGGTTAGATGTCTAAAAAGATGGTTAAATGATATATAGATATGCAATGTTATTTCATATTATTTTATGTTCATGTCACCTCACGTTATACTATGATAAGCTATATCATGTAATAAGTCTACGTTTTTTTATGATCATCCCATTTTGTAGGGGTTGTTATATAACTAACTCCATAGCTTTTTTTTTTGTGTAGTTCTAGATATCCTACAATGAAGAGATACTTTACATTCTTTTTGCATGCATAATTCCTCTGCTATGTTTAAGGCCTATTCTTACGTGTGTACCTATTGTGTATCACACCTCTTTGTCACATGTTGTTGTGTTTCTATTCTCTGCTTACCCGAGGCTGCAATTTCCTTCCCCTCTCTTAGTTATTGCCCCGTTGTAATAAAGCAATGTTCCTTTGGACTTTTCCAACTAAATATTTGAGGAGTGACTTCCTCGAATATGAATGGATCAAATCATCTTAATTTCAATTTTCTATGGAATAATTTTAACCTGGAATCGAATAGCAACACTCTTTGTCCTTTCTAGAATTCCTTGGGTATTATTTTGATGGCATGCTAATTTTTTTTGTTTTCTCCTTGTACATCACGAAATTTTCATATAGTTCATTTGGTTACATTCGCTTCTAAGTCTCCATCTGTGGCATTATCGAAATTTAACTTCTTAAATGCCCAAAATGCTTTATGTTCTAGGGGTAGATGTGATGTCTTCCTAAAAACTAGCTATTAAGAGGACAACCAAGAGGAATGCCCATGATGTCTCATCAAGCTTCACATACCAATCCCTTCTATTAGTTTGCACAACTTTTTCGAAGACATTTTTTATCTCTGGATTGGAAACCTCTACTTGTCCATTGGTTTGGGATGATAAGGTGTTGCCACCACGTGTTTTACATTGTACTTCTGCTTACAAAATACAATCCTTCATCACAAATTAATTCCTTCAGTACACAAAACCGAAGTGAATAGGTTCCTTCTTAGAAATTTGAGTATGGTCCTCCCATCATTTGATGGGCAAGCTATTGCTTCTACCCACTTAGAAACATAGTCCATAGCTACTAGGATATAAGAATTTCATGAGATGGAGGAAATGGCCCTCATAGAGTACATCAAAAGTTCTCCTTCTAAAATAAAATTTAATATTTCTTGTCCTTTTACATTGATCACAACATTTGCAAAATTCTATAGCATCTCTAAAAACTGTTGTCCAATAAAAACAAGATTGGAATACCTTAGCAACGGTCTTTTGTCCTAAAAAAATTGTCTTCACATGGAGACGCAAGGCTCTGCTCAAGAATTATTGGTATTTCACTATCTGGAGAGTCTCTTATCAATAATGTCATCTCCATAATGCTTAAAAAGAAAAAGGTCATAAAAAATGTAACTTCTGTTTTCATGGAAGAACCTCTTCATTTGCTAATAATTTTGCTCTTCATGAATTATGTCACAGACTATGTTTTCATACAATGGACCTATACTTCCTTGTCGATGCTTATATTGAGCATCTGCTCATCACGAAATGCATCATCAATTTCTTCCTTGTTGATATTTTTCTTCATGTTTTCTAGCCTAGATAGGTGATCTGCTACATGATTTTTAGCTCCCTTAGTACCCAAGATTTATATCTCAAATTCTTGTAGTAGTAGAATCCATCCGATTAATCTTGGCCTGACATTAGGTTTCATCATTAGGAGATTGATTGTTGCATGATTAGTGTGCACTTTTACATTTTGCTCCAAATAAAAAAACTCTGCAATTTTCAACAACAAACACTATAGTTAGCCGCTCTTTTTCATTTGTTGTATAATTCACTTGAGCCTCATTCAATGTTTTGGTTCAATAATAGTTGGATAAAGTACCTTTCCTTTCTTATGTCTTAACATTGCTCCTATAGCCTCATTACTAGCATCACATATTCCTCTTCTCGATATCTTGTGGCTTAGCATTATCTCTTCATTGACAATAAAATTACATTTTTTTTCTATCTAGTACAAGATTTTTTCTTCTCGCACCTTTGTACAATCTTCCCGAAATTGCACAAATAGATTTTTAAAAGAGAAAAATTGCACAAAAAGATTTTAAAAGATTCTCTGTAAACTTATAAGCCATCCACCAAAATCTCCATACACATTTCCACCATGTCTTTAAAATAAATCATACATAGTTGGAATGTTGCTAGAGTGTTATAAATCCTAAAAAGCATCCTTCTAAAGGCAATAACATCAAGTAAGCCTTGTTTAATAGCAATCTTCAGTCCATTGTAGAAAGTCTTCATTTGGATACAATGAGATAGTCTAGGTGAGGATATTTTGTTGGGTCACTTTTCGTATTGAAAATTAAATGACTTTAAGAGTCATTCGAATGTGTATTGATGAATGTAAAATATTTAAACAAAATATATGAAAAGTGACAACTCATGTCCCAACACAAAGAACAACATTAATATCAATAATAACGAGGAAGGTTTGGCTAAGAGATCTTAAGTAGATAAAAGTATCGTTATAATGTAACTAAGTATTAATAAAGATTTCCTTGCTCTTTCAAATAAAAGAAACAACTATATGTAAAGTTGTCAATTATAAAAAAAACATGTAGATGTACTAATAAACAACTCTTTAATAACTTGAAATCAGACCGTCAACATATCTTTAACTTACATAAAA